>JANHFM010003142.1:26122-41222 GCA_032468115.1 Grayia smithii
AAGGCTCCCCTGGTCACGGCCGTCAAATGGTCTTCTAGAGACAGCCGTGCATCCAAGAGAACACCCAAGTTGCGAACCCTTTCAGAGGGAGCAAGTGACTCCCCTCCCATCAAAAGAGATGGGGTCTCTAGACCATGAGACACCGGTGCCCACAGCCAATCAGTCTTGGAGGGATTGAGTTTAAGCCTGTTTCTACTCATCCAGACCCGTACTGCCTTCAGGCATCGGGACATCACAGAAAGGGTATCCCTGGGTTGGCTGGGGTGGAGATGTATAACTGAGTATCATCGGCGTATTGATGATACCTCACCTCGAAACCATAAATGATCTCACCCAGCAGCTTCATATAGATGTTAAAGAGCAGGGGCGAGAGGACCAACCCCTGAGGAACCCCACATAAGAGGGAACTAGGGGAAGACCTCTGACCCCCTGCCCATACAAACTGCAAATGATCTGAAAGGCAGGAGGAGAAACACTGTAGGACAGTGCCTCCAATCCCTAACCCTCTGAGTCGCCGCAGTAGGATACCATGATTGATGGTATCGAAAGCCACTGAGTGGTCAAGAAGCACCAAGATGGAGGAATATCCTCCATCTTGGGCTCGCCGGAGATCATTCTCCAGGGCGACCGATGCCATTTCTGTGCTGAGACCGCGCCTGAAACCAGACTGGTACGGATCAAGATAGTCCGTTTCCTCCAGGAACAGTGGAAGCTGTTGTGCCATCACAGACTCCACAACCTTCGCAGTAAATAGAAGGTTGGAGGCTGGTCGGAAGTTGTTAAGGGAGTCTGGATCCAAGACAAGCTTCTTGAGGAGGGGTCGAACCATCGCCTCCTTCAGGATAACGGGGAAGACCCCCTCCCTCAAAGAGGCATTGACTATGGCCTGAATCCAGGCTCCAGTCATCTCCCTGGTTGCCGAAACAAGCCACGAGGGACAAGGATCTAGGAAACAAGTGGAGGCACCCAGTCTGCCAATAATCCTGTCCACTTCATCCAGAGAAACGGGGTCGAACTCAATCCAGATATTATCTTCAAGACTTGCACTGGCCTCCTCGTCAGACCCCGTCAAGTCAAAGTCTATACCCTTCTGAATCTGAGCAATTTTGTCTTGCAAAAACTGAACAAAGTCCTCAGCTCTGCCCTGTAAGAGGTCCTCTTTAACTCCCTGATGAAGGAGGGAGCAGGCCACTCTAAACAGAGCAACTGGGTGGTTTTCTGCAGATGCAATGAGAGCAGAGAAATAATTAGATTTTGCCGTTTTCATCGCCACAAGGTAAGACCTAATATAGGTTCTTAGATGTGTCCGGTCGGATTCAGAATCGGAAGATCTCCAACAGCCCTCTAGGCATCTTTTCTGGCGTTTCATATCCTGGAGCTCCACTGAGAACCATGGAGCCAACCAGGATCTGTGCCAGATCAGAGGCCGCATAGGCGCGATTCAATCCAAGGCTCCAGCGGCAGCCCGTTCCAAGATGCTACCAGGGCCTCAGCCAAATCATGTGTTTGGGATGTGGGAAATGTCCCAAGCTCCATCAGGAACCTATCCGGGTCCATCAGTCACCTGGGGCGGAACCAACGCAATGGTTCTGCCTCCCAGTGGTGAGAGTTGGCAGCTTGAAAGTCCAGCCTAAGAAGGGAGTGGTCGGTCCATGACGGGGTGAATAGTTAGTACCCCCCACCCTGATCACCTATCCACTGCCCAGAGAGAAATATGAGGTTGAGCGTGTGTCCACAATTGTGAGTTGGGCCCTGAACAATCTGAGTTAGGTCCATGGCTGTCATGGAGGTCATGAACTCCCGGACTAAACCTGATGATTTGCCAACCGAAGGCAGGTTGAAGTCTCCCATAATGATAAGTTTAGGGAGTTCAACCACCAACTCAGGTAAGACATCAAGAAGTGCGGGCAGGGCTGAAGATGCGCAGCTGGGAGACAGGTACATAATCAGCAGACCTGACTGAACTCCAGTGACATAACCAAGTGCTGCCTGCTCAAATTTGGCACTGGGACCCTCTGCCTACCAGCGCCTTTTAAACTTCTCACTGCATGCCTCCCTCTTAGCTGTGAGGCGGCATGAGTGACAGCCAGCATTGCATCATCCTGCCATGCCGTGCCGCACCCATCCTGGAACACCGAGTGATGTGAGGACTCCTCCAGTGCCTCATTGCTGCCAGGCTGCAGACCCCGGTCCTGTTGTGCCGAACCACCACCAATGTGTCGCTACCCAGGTGCCCCTTCCCAACCCCGTGGCTGTGTTGCGATGTGTCAGGTTGCTTCCTGGACATGACATGCGGCCCCTCTACCACAGTCCTTTCTGGAAAGGACAAAAGGAGATAAAAGAAGATATTAGTCTTTTGGTTTATCAGGATATTTCTGATGAAATCTCAGCAACATTCATTCGCAGAGCATTCAAGTCATCCCTATCAACCCACAATGCTTCATTACTTGAATAGCTTGTCCATTTCACTAGATATTTTATCCTGCCTCGGACCTTCTTCGCATCGAGAATATCCTCTATCTCGTAATAGTCGTCTTGTACAGGGCCAGGGCTTGGATGTGTCTTGTGGGTTCGTGCAGGTTTAAGAAGGCTGCAGCGGAACATGGGATGTATTTTACCTAGCAGGGGTGGTAATCTTAAGACCACCGTTACCGGGTTTATGACTTTTGTTATAGTAAATTGGCCTATGTATTTGGGGCCTAATTTCTTACAGGATATTTTCAGCCTTATATACTTGGTAGATAAATAAACTCGGTCGCCTGTCCTGAAGTGTGGCTGTGGACTCCGTTTTTTATCCGTGTAGGTTTTATATTCCTTTAAAGTGTCAGTTAACACTTTCTCTACCTTAATCCAGCATGTGTGAATCCTTTCTGCCCACTCAGAAGGAGAGCATCCATCCCCAGCTGGCATCTCTAGCTCAGGGATCGGCATGAATTGTCTGCTGGTGACGATACGGAAAGGGCTAAACCCAGTACTACGGTGTACGGTGTTGTTATAGGCTACCTCAGCGAATGTAATAAACTCAGACCAATTGTCCTGTTGGTAGGAAACGTAGCTCCAAAGGTACCTTTCAATCATTGCATTAGTTCTCTCCGCTGCACCGTTGGTACTCGGGTGGTAAGCCGAGCTCAGCCCCTGGGACGAGCCTATGAGTTTGAGAAATGTACGCCAGAACCTAGTCGTAAATTGGACACCCCTATCCGAGATAATTCTACGAGGTATGCCATGCAGCCTGTAGACCTGTTGGAGGAAAAGGGTCACCAACCATCGTGCTGACAGGAGGCCCTTACATGGTATGAAGTGGGCTTGCCGTGAAAATAGGTCTATTATGGTCCAAATAACAGTGTAGCCCAAGCTATCAGGGAGGTCGACAATAAAATCCATAGCAATCTCATCCCATGATAGCCCAGGAGTAGCAACTGCCTGCAGTAACCTGGGAGGTTTCCCCACCCTCCCTTTGGTTGTTGCACAGACTGGACACTGCTGCATGTAATCCTTTACATCCCTATGCATTTTTGGCCACCAAAATTGCCACCATACCAAATGCAAGGTTTTTATAAAGCCAAAATGGCCAGCTGACTTTACATCATGGCACCTGCGTAAAACTACTGTCCTCATTGCTTGAGGTATATATAGTTTGTCCCCCTTCCACACAATCCCATCCCTGACAGTCAGCAGGTCCTTGTATTGTTCCAACCAAGTGACCCCTACCATTGCCTTCCTAATTTCATCATACCATGGGTTTGGGATTTGCAATTGACCCCCACACTCCATGGATTGTAGGGGGGTATCAACGCTTGGACCATGTCTGCTCTTTTACTCTTGTATTATGGCAAGCGGGACAGGGCGTCTGCCAGGAAGTTGCGCCCAGCTGGAATATAAATGAAAGTTGAAGCGTTGGAAGTATTGGGCCCACCACACTTGTTTCGGCGACAATTTCCTGGGGCTCTGTAAGGGTTCCAGGTTTTTGTGGTCGGTCCAGACCTCGAAAGACTGCGTAGATCCTTCAAGCAGGTGATGCCACAT
Organism: Grayia smithii; assembly: GCA_032468115.1. Lineage (NCBI taxonomy): Eukaryota > Metazoa > Chordata > Lepidosauria > Squamata > Grayiidae > Grayia > Grayia smithii. The sequence goes on from JANHFM010003142.1 coordinate 30,149, forward strand.
GAGCAGAGCCCAACGAACAGCGAACGCTTCTTTTTCCCAAATGGCCCATCCCCGCTCGGCCATCATTAGCTTTCATGAGGTGTAAGCACAAGGCTGTAAGTTCCCTTGATTGCTGACTTGTAAGAGTACCACTCCCACTGCTACATCACTAGTATCTGCTTGAACTATATAGGGCTGTGAGGGATTGGGGTGTTTTAGTATGGGTTCTTTGACGAACAAGAGTTTGAGGTCGTCAAATGCTTTTTGACACTGCGGAGTCCACTGTATCACTCGACTTGGTCATACCTTTCCAGGTTCTGTTTTAGTCCTTAGCAGTTTGATCAAAGGTAATGCCACCTGGGCAAACCTGGGGATAAATAGCCTATAAAAATTGGCAAACCCTAAGAAACTCTATAATTGATGCTTTGTCTTGGGGGGCTGCCACTTAAGGACCACTTCCACTTTACTGAGGTCCATCTCGATCCCCAAATGGGAAATCCGATAACCTAAATAATCTCTTGTAGTCTTATGAAACTCACATTTGGATAATTTAATGTAGAGCTTTGCCTCCAGCAACTTCTTAAGTACCTGACGAACCAACTGTATATGTGTCAGCCTTGGAAGTCTTATTAGCTACATTCCTCTAAGCTATCACTATATATGAGAATATCATCCAGGTATACCAAAACACCTCTATATAGGTGTTCATGAAGCACTCCATTAATGACCTGCATAAACACTGCAGGAGCCCCTTGTAGCCCGAACGGCATAACATTAAACTGGTAACTGCCAAGTAGACAGTTAAAAGTGGTCTTCCACTCATCCCCTTCCAGGACGCATACTCTATAGTAGGCCTCCCATAGGTCCAGCTTCGTAAATATTTTGCCCGTCGCCAATGTAGCTAACAGATCTTTCATCAAAGGTAAGGGACAAAGATGTTCTACACAGATAGCGTTCAGACCGTGAAAATCAATGCATAGCCTCATCCCACCATCCTTCTTTTCCCAGAACATGACCGGAGCGGCCATGTGTGATCTACTAGGTCAGATAAAACTCCTCTTTAGGTTGTTATCTATATATGTACGTAGTTCTGCTAATTCTCTTGGTGTCATAGAATACATGCGGGGCTTTGGGAGTTTCGCCCCAGGTATCAGTTCAATAGTGCAATCAGTGGGCTGGTGGGGGGGCAACTGTTCACACTCTTCTTCACTACACACCTCGACTAAATCAGTATATACTTCGGGGAAACCATCTGGTACCGTTTTACGAACCATCCGTGCCCCAGTCTCTGGCTTTAGCACTCCGGTAGTTGGGTTTGGCCCGAGTTCCAGTTGTATTTTCCATTAGCCCCCTTCCCACCACTGGAATGGAATGGGGTTTGCAGCCTAGCGGCAATGAGGCATCGGAGGAGTCCTCACATTGCTCGGCATTCCAGGATGGATGTGGCGTGGCATGGTGGGATGATGCAATGCCGGCTGTCACTCACGCCGCCTCACAGCTAAGAGGGAGGTGCGCCACGGGAAGTTTAAAAGAACGCTGCCAAATTTGAGCAGGCAGCACTCAGTTATGTCTCTACGGCTGTGAGAATAAACCAGCATACAAAGTCAAACTGCGTAGTTGTTTCTTTTCGTAGCACAAGCCGAGAGGAAATTTGGCGCTCTGCCTGAAAAACATGAGTAGAGGGACAGCAGGATGGCGGAAGGCACATCAACAGCAACGACGGTGGTTCGGGAGGCTGTGGCAGAGGAGAGCCCTGAGGGAGAGGTGGAGTCCTCTCCGGCACCCCCGGAAGAGCCTGTTGTGCACCCAAAGGAAACCAGAAAACCATCCAGCCTTCTCAGTGAGCAGAAAGGGGCACCAGGCGGGGTTGCTTACACTTCGGATCATTGGTGGCACAGCGCTGCATTACAGGCACCCAAGAGACAAGAAGAGAAGCCTCCTTCCCCCCTCCTGAGCCCTTCCAGGGGTGGAGAGAACGTAGGTGGGCTGAAGATGACGAGGCCAATTGGAGCCACTCGACAGGGTTAGGAAGCTCTACCTTAGAAGTCCTAAAAGAAAAATTCGGAGAGGCAAGCTTCCAGGACGCCCCCTCCTGGCAACCCTGGGTTTCAGGGCTGGACCATTCTAATCAGCGGCAGGGAAGGGATGACAGGCAAGCAAGCACACAATTTCGGCTCAGCAGTCCTAAATTGAAGAGGGAGCAGGGGTCACAACAGCTTAGTGCCGTGCAGTCTCAACGGTCATGGAGGGAGGGGGACATGCCTGTTGTTAATGCCCCTTGTCTGACTGAAAAATTCCATCAATGGCATCCGGGGAAACTGGGGGGGAGGTTAGCCCAAGATTGCGCTCACTCTGCTGCTTCTGTTCCAGGTACCAGCTTCATGATAGGGGGGCCACATGTCAGCCCCGATGCACGGCCGTGTGTCATGGCTGCCATTCCGGCAGGCATGGTGGTTCCAGCAGTGCGGCAGTCCCAGTGACAGCCTTACCCAGGTGATGGCTGGATGTGTTGTCACCTCTCTCCAGCCTGCCTCTTCCCCTCCCACTGCAAATCCTCACTATGAATCAGCTGCAAGGCATGTGGGCCACAGGGGAAGAGGCTGGCATCAGCTGCACACTTCTGAGCCTTCAGGTGCCACCTGATGATGTCACCAGGACCACAGTGGCCTCCTCAGGACATTTTCAGGGTGCCCTTTCCACAATTGCACTGGACTGGCAGCAGGTGTCTCTAAATGGCCTGGGCAGCAGTTGCTATCTGGAAGTTGCTAGTAGGGCAGCAGTTGCTAGCTGGGAGGCCTGGAGTCATGTGGAGGTGTATGCATGGCTGTAATGCTAGCCATGCCATGCCCGGGGTGTGGCCGGCTGGCTGGGAGCACAGGGGGGAATGGAATAGCCTAATTGCAAAATAGTTAATGAGTGGGGTGGAGCTAGATTAAGGGTCTCCTGGGTGATAAGGCTTTATAAGGTAGTGGGGAGCACGGAGCATTAGCTCCAACAATACCTTCCTGTAGTTGTTTATGGATGTCAGTTTGTGCTGGTTAAAAGGATTCAAACCATCATTTGCGTAGGGCGTTTTCTTTGTAAATCCGAAACTGACATATATCACATGAAGGGATAGAGATGGACCCTAAGAAAATGTGGGTGGTCTTGGAGTGGGTGCCCCCTCACACCTGAAAGCAGTTACAAAGTTTCCTGGGTTTTGCAGACTGTTATAGACAATTCATCCCCTCATTTGCTAAGATTGCATTACCCATTACCAACCTTCTGAAGATAAAGGGAGAGACCAAGACCAAGCTTAGCCATTCCCTTGAGTGGACAATGGAATGCTAAGCAGCCTTTGATAAACTCAAGTGGCTATTTGTGGCCGAACCCGTACTTAAACATCCCGACATGGATGTTCCATTTGTGGTCCAGGCAGATGCCAGTGATGTGTCTGGGTGCTGTGCTCTTGCAGGCTAATCCCAAAGGAGCTTTACAACCCTGCACTTACACCTCCAAGAAATTAACAAAAACTGAGAGGAGATGGGCAATTTGGGAGAAGGAAGTGTTTGAGGTCCAATGGACCTTATTAACTTGGAGACATTTCCTTGAAGGGGCAAAGAACCCTTTTGAGTTGTGGACTGACCATAAAAACCTGGAAGACCTAAAAACTCCCTGAAAACTGTCACCCAAGAAAATTCATTGGGCACAATACTTTAACCATTTTAATTTTTCCTTGTGCTACATTCCTGAGGGAAAGAAGTTTATGGCAGATGCTTTGGCTAGATTTCCCCAGTACAATAGTGTCAGGCCAGAAGTGATCCGTCCAGTCATCCCTTCTAAGCTACTAGCTGCCTCAGTGGTTACCAGAGCCCAGAAAAAGTTGGACCTCGACCTTCCAAATGACTTATGTGAGGAGTTGAAAGGGGCACTGAAAAGTGATGATTGGTTTCTGTCCCACACAAAAGAGTGCACCATGTGAGGTGGACTGTAATTGATGGTGCTAAATTATACATACCAGCCAGCCAGGACTGTGTTGCAACGGGTCCATGATCTGAAAGCTGCTGGGCACTTTGGCTTCATGAAGATTTTACACCTGGTCAAACAGCAGTTTTGGTGACTTTCACTGAAAAAGGACATAGAGTCCTACATGGCCAGCTGTCCTGTGTGTGCTCCTGCTACATAGACAAATAGAATACATATCAATACATATCAATACGTATCAATCCTCTTTGCTGCAAATAATTTTAAAAACATTTTTAAACATCAAATAAAACTGAAAAAATGTTATAAAAGTAACAAAAGCAAAAATCTCTGATATTTTTATGATCCTGTTACTAAAACTGACTAAAACTCTCACACACTCAAGGAATATACCGTACTTTTCAGAGTATAAGATGCACCTTTTTCCCCCCTAAAAGAGGCTGAAAATTTGGGTATGTCTTATACTCCAAATGTAGCTTTCTCGAAGCTTTTTTCAGCCCTAATGAGGCACTAACAAGTGAAGCAATCTCTGTGCTTTGCCTCAGACTCTCAGATGTGCTTTAGAAGCTTTTTTTCAGTGAAGCGATTTTCTGTGCTTTGCCTGCTCTCTCCGACTCTCAGCTCTGAAGCTTTTTTTCAGCCCTAATGCGCTAATGAGTGAAGTGATCTTCCAGGCTTTGCCTGCTCCTTCTGACTCTCAGCTGTGAAGCTTTTTTTCAGCCCTAATGAGATGCTAGTGAGTGAAGCAATCTCTGTGCTTTGCCTGCTTTTCTCATTGCTTCTTTCTCCAAAGATCAGTTGTGCCTTAGAAGCTGTTTTTTATCCCCAAGCAGGAGATAAAAAGCATGTGCGCACTCAAAACCAGCAAACTAATGTTCTGCAGCTGAACAGACTAAGGACGCTAGCCAGATGAATACCTGGTAGGTGGATTTTTTCCCCTATTTCCCTCCCCAAAAATTAAGCTTCGTCTTATATTCTAAAAAATCTTGTACTCTAAAAAATACAGTACTTTCTTATTCTTCTTTGGTCTCTTGGCATTAGCATCAACAAATCTTTAATTTAAAAAAAACCCTACCATAGTAGCTAAATATTCAGCACATTTTCAGTTCAACTATTTTGGTCATGAATCCAAAACATTACTAGGATGGGAGAACTAACTGTATGATTGTTCCTCTAACAAATATTTTTTGGTAAAAAAATTTAAATTCTGGTTGACTTTTGGAATAGAAATAGCTGTAGCAATTGGTATGTTTAATTTTCCACATACTCTCTCTGGAAGAAGACCTAAGTAATATGAGAATCCAGCAATAAAGAAACAACAGAGAAGCTTATTAATGTGGCAATAACAGAGGGCTCATTTAGAATGTCAATGAATATTCTCTGAAGTTTATAATACAGTCTAGCCATTGTGCATTACTTAGTGTGATGGAATGTGTCTATAATGTAATGGACTATAATAATATAGCAAGTTCCCAGAAAGAAAGAAGTACATTCCAAGGAAAGTGTGAGATAAGAGACAGCCTAGTCCAAAGCTTGATTTTGGGAAGAAAAAAAGATTTAGAATAATTACTCCCTAAAATCTCCCAAGATGTATGCATTAGGATAGGGCAGTATAGGTTTAGTCATAGCAATTTATACTTGGATGCTTCTAGTCACTAGATAAAGACCTAGAATAGTGGACTGGATTCAAGCAGAACTAAACCCTGGATAGGAAGAGTAATAAAATAATGAGAAGGATTCATGCCCTTCATTCATACAATGATGTTAACAGACTTTACATACCAAGGAGCATAGTGGATCTGAAATGTTGCAAATACATCAGATAATTGAAGAAATAAAAAGGGCATTAGAAGAATATCTGAAAGAGAGTGAAGAAGATCGACTGAAGCTAGTATACCAGGAAAGCTTACTGAGTACAGGAGAGGCCAACTGGGCTACAAGGAAGACCGAATGAAGAATAGAAAAGAGACAGAGCAAGGCAAAGCACTGCATGGTATGTATGTATGTATCTGTGTGCGTGTGTATACATGCACACATATACATACAAAGAAACAGACAGACAGACAGACAGACAATAAATGCTGTCTCTGAAGAAGCAACTTCTTTGCAGAGTCAGCTGCAAAAAGCTTGTCCAGACTGACTACAAACAATGGCATGACAAACTAGCAACTATGATACATTGCAATATCTGTAATAAATACCATTTGCCTGCAAGCAAGAACTGATGGCAACACAAAGTAGAGAAATAAGAGACAATGAATATACTAAAGTGCTCCTGGACTTTAAAATTCAAACAGGTAAGTACTTACCATATAACATCCTAAACCTAATGATTAAGAAAGACAAAACAGTCTTGCTAAGGGAGGTTGCAGTACCCAGGGGCAGCAAAATAGAAGAGAAATAGCTGGACAACATCACAAAACATAAAGACTTGCAAATATAAGTATAACAACTCCCACAAGAGAACAAATGTAGTATCAATAGTAATGGGTGCCTGGGGTGCAATCTGAAAAGAACTGGAGCATCATTTGAACACTATTGGCATTGACAAAATTACTTTCAGTCAGTAGCGACAGGTGGCTTTACCTGGAAGAGCTCTAGAATACCTTGAATACCTTCAAACAACTTCTTTCTTAGGTTCTTTGGAAGAACTTGATAGAAAGATAAGAGTGCCAAATTCTATCTAAAGATTGGCTGACCATACAACCATAGAAATAGCAATAAATAATAATAAAATAAACAATTCATGTATTCTAAAGATTGCTCAGTTTGAATGGGATCTATGTCCCATCAGCAGATCACTATATTATTACCAAGTTCAATAAAAAGTTGAAGAATGCATCCTGTGGAGAGATTTCTGATGCACCATACATTTAGTTTGCCTGAAGCACGGCAAAAGTTACCATGAATTTTAAAAGTGCCCTGCTTTAATGTTTTGTTTATATACATTGTAATATCTGTCTGTCTATCTGTCTGTCTTTCCACATAAAAATCATATAAATCAAATATTGTAATGCTCAGGTTTACTTAATATTTATATTACAAAAATTATAGTGAAAAAAAATCACATATTATTAGCTATTGTAATGAAGGTTTCTCCGGATTCTGTGCATGCCTATAAAGTGACATTGCATGTATTAATTTGTTTCTCCTAAATCTTTTCACATGTGAAACATGCGTTGTTTCAAATAATCTTGAAAATGTAGTATATTTCTTTCTCTCTTCTGAACCTTTTCTACTAAAGTTTTGATTGTTGATCTGCAGAAGACATTCAATCTGTTTCTGAAAGGTGACTTAATTACCTTACCACCAGACAAATGGCAGATTTACTATTATAATGAATGCTGGCAGAATTGGGAACTTTTTGTAATATATACAGTATGTCACAGAAGTAACAAAATGTGAGGGTACACCCCCTCACATTTTGTATATATTTAAGTATATCTTTTTGTGTGACAACACTGAAAAAATGACACTTGGCTACAATGTAAAATAGTGAGTAGTGAGTATACAGCTTGTATAACAGTGTAAATGTGCTGTCTCTTCAAAATAATGCACCACACAACCATTAATGTCTAAACTGCTGGCAGCAAAAGTGAGTACACCCCAAATGGGGCCTAAAGTGTCAATATTTTGTGTGGCCACCATTATTTTCCAGCACTGCCTTAACCCTCTTGGGCATAGAGTTCATCAGAGCTTCACAGATTGCCACTGGAGTCCTCTTCCACTCCTCCATGATGACATCATAGAGCTGTCACAGAACTTGTACACTTCCACCTTCCATTTCAGGATGCCCCACAGATGCTCAATAGGGTTTAGGTCTGGAGAAATGCTTGGGCAGTCCATCACCTTTACGCTCAACTTCTTTAGCAAGGCTAAAAGTCATTTTGGATGTGTGTTTGGGGTCATTATAATGTTGGAATACTGCCCTGTGGCCCAGTCTCCAAAGGGAGGGGATCATGCTCTGCTTCAGTATGTCACAGTACATGTTGGCATTCATGATTCCCTCAATGAACTGTAGCTCTCCAGTACCAGCAGCACTCATGCAGCCCCACACCATAACATTCCCACCACCATGGTTGACTGTAGGCAAGACACACTTGTCTTTGTACACCTCAGCTGGTTGTCGGCACACATCCTTGACACCATCAGAACCAAATAAGTTTATCTTGATCTCATTGGACCACAGGACATGGTTCCAGGAATCCATGTCTTAAGTTTGCTTTTCTTCAGCAAACCATTTGCGGGCTTTCTTGTGCATCATTTTTAGAAGAGGCTTCCTTTTTTGATGCAGTGTGCAGTATGGTTTGAGCACTGACAGGTTGACCTCTGCAGCAATGCTGGCAGCACTCATACGTTTATTTCCCAAAGCCAACCTCTGGATATGACGCTGAGCACAGGCACTCAACTTCTTTGGTCAAGGAAGTTGGTGAGGCCTGTTCTAAGTGGAACCTGTCCTATTAAACCGCTGTATGGTCTTGGCTACCATGCTGCAGCTCAGTTTCAGATTCTTGGCAATCTTCTTATAGCCTAGGCTATCTTTATATAGAGAAAAAAAATGTATTTTCAGATCCTCAGAGAGTTCATTGCTGTGAGGTGCCATATTGAACTTCCAATAACCAGTATGAGAGAGTGAGAGTGATAACACCAAATTTAACACACCTGCTCCCCCTTCACATCTGAAACCTTGTAACATAATGCACCAATGACACCAAATGGGACTACTTGGCTCCCATTTGGACATTATCACTTAGGGGTGTAGTTACTTTTGTTGCCACCAGTTTAGACATTAATGACTGTGTGTTGCATTATTTTGAGTGGACAGCACATTTACACTGTTATACAAGCTGTATATTCACTACTTTACATTGTAGCCAAATGTCATTTCTTCAGTGTTGTCACATGAAAAGATATACTTAAATATTTACAAAATGTGAGGGGGTGTACTCACTTCTGTGATATACTGTATGCAATATTTTTTCTAAGTAGATATATAGAGAGTTTCATTCTAAATCTATTGTTTCAAATTGGTTTTTTAGTTTTTGCTCTGCAAAGCATAATGGTTATTTTATAAATGGACAAGAATGATAATAACGGAATGGATGTAACTATCAGAATGACTATAACGGTATCCTTCATAGAATTGGGTTACTGTTATTGTTGTTTGGTTTACTTATTCTTTTCTTATATAATTAAAGTAGATCATTGATCATTATATATGAAACAAAGAGCCCAAAGTCTCTAAAATAAATGAGTTCTGCACTGTGACCCACTAATTTTATGCAGTTGACTATTATCTGTCTGTCTGTCTGTCTCCCCCCCTCTCTCTCTCTATCCACCATCTATCTATCTTTAATACATCTGCATATTGCTTTTCTGTCACGGACATTTATCATTAATAATAGATTGTTCAGTATTTGAAACACCTTAAACTTAAATATCTTTCTTGAGATCTTAAACAGGCACAGAGAAGTTAGTGGAGAAAAACCCCCAAGAACTCAACTCTTCATTTATTTGTTCATTTATTTGATATATTGACACTGCAGTTTATTAAAAAGCAAATAAATAAGAAAAACATATGAAAATCTAGACAATAATGCAACTGGAAAAATATTAAAAGCCATTAACAAAAGTAATACAAACAACATGTAGAAGATTCAGTGATATATCATTTAATACAAGGACATATTTCTCCCTAATGGCCTCATCTGGTTTGCTTGTGGTATTTATGTCACTGTTCAATTTAGAAAAAGCTTCCTTGCCGCTAAAAAATGGCTAATAAGAACACTAGTAGTAACACCCTGCAGCTGATTCTGAGACATCAGATTAATACTTAATAAATGATAGGTTGACTCATATTATGATGTCTGCATATTTGTGAACAGTCAGAGTTAGAGTATTATGTTAGGTGAAAAGTAAAAGCTTATCGTGCCATTGTAGTGTAAGAAATGTCTTTCAGCAATTGGCAAAGTCCTTCTGGGGAATTTTACTGAAAACATGGCTTAATGAAGAAAGCTCAAGAGACTTCAGTCCAGTATTAGACAAGAAAGAAAATCAAAACGATTTTAGTTCAGCTTTGGGCATCCATAGACAGAGGGCTTTAAAAAGGTCAAGATGGCAGACATAGCATTGAAATTACCATAAGTCCCTCTTTTAAGATACATTGCATGTTGCAATACACTCAAAATGGACAGGGCTTCAATCAAAAAGTTCTGATCTACCTCATAATGTTTTTAAATTCCTCCCTCCTGCCCTGAAAACAACTTGTGGACAGTATCTGCAGGACTTGAGATACAAGTGGTTAGCTCTTTGCAAAATATAGAAAACAAATTGCTTGTTAAACAGAAATACATGAAATGTTTGGGAATGAAAAACACCATATACTATACAAATTATTTTGTTAACTGAAGTTCCTTAACATTTCATAAAATATCTAAGAAATAAGTGTATGACTGTCATTTGGCTTGAACCTGCCAAATAAATGAAGCATTATAATATAATGATTTATATAAGTCAGTACACTACTTTCAGTTTGTTTTCTAGGTATTCTGCAGTGAGAAAATTATTTTGATTTACATCCGATCAATTTATACCTCAATATCCTAAAGTGATACAATATTGTGTAGACCAAGCTGTGTGAATATTCAAATATCTAAATCTTCTTTACTATGTGTTTAATCTGAAGTGATTAGAATATACTAATGCAAAGAATTCCAGTTCTATTTGCATCTGTGTCTATTTTTTCAGCCCTTCATAGAAATGCTAATACAATAATACTTTGTTCATGAGCTAGTTATTAGGTTCATTATTACTATAATGCTGTCTTTGTAATATCTGCTGATACAGTAGAAAAATACAGTATGTTAACTGAGTGTTCTTTGAAGATTAGCTAATGCGAGTGAAAGTATGATCTGGTGCTAATATGGTTTAAATCTATTAAAGCCACAACCTCTTCTGCAAGAAAATGAATTATTTTATGCCATTAATAGCAATTTATTTAAACGTGTTCCTTAAAATTCTTATGTAACCAAGCAGGATGAGAACGATGGGAAAAAGCAAAGTCTGTAGAATGACAGTTGTATGCTTTTTAAAGATTTCTTTGAAAAAGCCCCTGTAGTATTTACAGACAATT
>JANHFM010003142.1:41322-53656 GCA_032468115.1 Grayia smithii
TGCACGCATGCGAGTGAAGCTCGCATGCGCGCCGAACCCACGCTCTACGCATGCGCACTAACTACTGTCCTTGCAAAAAAACTTGAAACAAGCACTCTGCGCATGCGCAGAGTACAGAAAGATAAGTACGGGTGCGCGGGTGGGCCCAGATCCCAGCCGCGGAGAACCAGTTCGGTGACGTCACACCGTCACCGCTATCGGATCGCGCGAACCGGGCCGAACCGGGAGCAACCCACCACTGGGAGTAACACAGCTAAAGGTGCAGCGATCCGCTCCTCTGCGCGAATCACCTGAGAAGATATAGGTCAGTAAAGCACGGGCCCACCTGATCGTGGTTTGCTCCCAGATGATCGTCGGAGTTACCGGTTTGCACGAAGTGGTCCGAACCGGTAAAATCCCATCCCTGCTTACGACCACAATCTAGTCCAACATTTCTGTTGCTAAGCAAGGCAGTTGTTACATGAGGTTTGCCCCCTGGGACGAGCTTTCTTGTCATAGTTGTTTAGTGAAATCACTGCAGTAGTTAAGTCCGTAACACGGGTGTTAAGTGAATCTGGCTTTCCCCGTTGATTTTGCTTGTCAGAGGGTCACAAAATGGCATCGGCCCAGGGTACTTGCAGGACCACCTTCTGCCTTCATCCACCACTCTATGCGCTCGCACAGGGCTGCCCTCCTCAGGGTGCCATCGGCCAGACAATGTTGCCTAGTGGCATCCAGGGCGAGGGCGTTCTCTGTGGGCACACCGACCCTCTGGAATGAACTCCCCACCGACCTCCGGACCGCCCCTGATCTCCACTCCTTCCGCCGGGACCTGAAAACATGGCTGTTCGAACAGCTTGGCTGATGGGATTCGGGTTTTTTATTTCTTTTATTTTTTATTTCTTTATTCTTTTCTTATTTTAACTCATCTTCTAAATCGTTTCGTTTATTTTAATTTTTATATTCTGTGTGATTGTTTACTGTTTTTTTTCTGTTCTAATCTTTGTGAGCCGCCCCGAGTCTTTCGGGAGAAGGGCGGCATATAAATTGAATAAAATAAATAAATAAATAATGGGCAGGGAAAAAGGCTAAGAAGGGATGCTCCCGAACTTCCCAGGTTATAATTAAGACAATTGGAAATTTGTATTTTAAGACTTGCAAGATTTTGTTAACGTAGCCTTACAATAAAATAGAATTAGATTATCTGCTTATGTTTTTGTCTGGTCTATGTAAAAATTAATAGAATTGTAGCTCTGTACTTCTGGAGGACTGTGGTAAGTCACCATTTGTTTCCATGCTCAGTAATCAATAACATAGCTGTATAATGATATAGGAACATGTTTTTTTGTTCTTTTGTAAGCAAAGTCTAATTCAAGTCAAATGATGATTTCATGCACATATCCATATAGTTATGCTGCAACAATATGGAAGTGGTCTGTCATTCCCATATTTCATGGTGCATTTTGAATCTCTCCCCCCACACCCTTAGCATATAGCCCTTAGATTTTCTAGAGGTCCTCCATCTAAGTACTAATTAGATCTTACTATGTTTAATTGTGTGGATCAGTCAAAGTCAGCTAGGTGCTGCCACCTGCTGTAGGTTCACATATTTAAGTATATAGTATGTATTTAGTTACTTTCTCTTCCTTCTCACTATGATTCATGTTGATGAGAACTATCAGAGAACTTTGCTCTGATATATTTGTAATGGCTTTTGTTATTTAGCCATTAAGGAACATACATCAGAAAGATTATGGGTTAAATATTTATTTGGGTTAAACATTCAAGCATCTTCTTTTGAAAGATTGCTTCCTGCTTTTTTGCTGTATAGTTCATCATCATCTTAGAACAGAAATGAATGAATGATAATATCTTACTCATATCCACCATTTAAGCCTGTAGTGTGTAAATCATGATGATTGGTATGTTATGCAGTTCCTTTAATTTATTAGATATATCATGGTTGGTTGGTTGGTTTCAAAATATTTAATTAGTTGCCCATCTTGTATCCCACCATGGTCACAGGTCTATACAATTGGTTAACTGTAGCTCAGTAAAATAAATTAGGTCATAATAAGATCATTTGCTTAAGATTCTATGTTTCTGAAGATCAATAAATTGTCTCTTGAAGAACCAACTTCTTCACTACCAGTATCTAATTATTCTCTTTTTGATCTAGAGGTGATTTCCATAATACTTAGAGAAAGAGAAAAGGTTTTCATATAAGAAGGCAGAGGCATCTTCTCACCTTTGTCACTGCATACTCCAAAAGAGCAATATGATGGTAAGAAAGAAGAGCAGTAGCAGAGCCAATGGGTTTATAGTGAATTGTGAACCTTTATCATTTCCAGTCAAATATGCAGCAGAGACAAACTGTTTGCAACTGCAGAACCACCTCTGCTCCTTGAGACTCTTTCAAATATAAACTTTCCATCATTCAGAGGGGAAAAACAAAATTGCCATTTTTATTTTATTTTCCCAAAACATTCTTCTCAGACAGGAAATACTTGAACGTAATACTAAACACTTAAAAACATGTACAAAAATCATTTCAGAAAGGCAAGATGAATTTCAATATAAACTTTAGCAGCATTTCTCATGGATCAATAGAGGTGATGTTGTCGTATTATAACGCATGAAAATAAAATCGTTATGCAGTGCAAAAATGTTTAGATCTAACATGGTTTTGATTCTGTAGCTTATTCAGGACCATACTAATATAAGAACACTTTTATCAAGAGCTAAAATGGAACTTTAAACTAATTTGGATAACACTTTGTCATATTACTACTTAAAATTAATTGTATAGATCAGGAGTGTCAAACTCGATTTCATTGAGGGCCGTATCAGGGTTGTGTTTGACCTTGGGAGGCTGGAGTGGGTGAGGCCAGGGTGGACATGGCCAGCTCGACATCACTCATGTTGTGGGCACCTATGGTGGCCAGAGCGCTCTGCCAGGAAAAACAGGCTCTTGAGCTCCCTTTTTGCTGTGACAGTCTCCTGCAACCCTCTACCAGTGAAAATGGAGCTCTGTTTTTGCTAGCAGATGCACAATGGCCCAGTCCTTTGCTATTTCCAGGGCAGCCCCGTGGGCCAGATCTAAGCACCCTGTGGGCTTAATCCTGCCCCTGGGCCTTGAGTTCAACACCCCTGGTATAGATATATGCATATGTTGACACTAATTGTGTCATAACTCCCAGCATCTTATGAATAATATCAAAGTAGTTAATAATCAGGACATGACAACAGATAATTAAAAAACTATTTTTCAGTTACATAAAGTATTTGAGAATCAGATACAGTTATATTGTTAACAATTTTCACACATCTTACTTTGGGCTAAATTTCTTCTTTTGCTTACAGTAATGATTGCCTTACTTATTTCCCCCATTTGCCAGTATGAAAAAAGTTAAGTAACAAAAATTATTTAAAAGGTCTACTAGTTAAGAAGCATCATCTGCAATCCTGAACTAACTGACTGTGCTTGACATCTTGTAGTTTTGTGTCCAGAGCCCTACCATACTAAATAAGTTAAGTACTTTTTAAAAAATGAAAAATATTTTCATCCATAAACCACAGTTAGATGTATCAAATTCACTTAGTTGTATTAATAAGGAATCAGAAGTCAAATGCTTCATCAAGCGTTGATGTCACAATATATGCAACAGAGTTAAGTCAAAGCCTTTAGACAGCTGAGGGAAGAGAAAAAGGAAAGCCTGGAGCAAGTTCTACATAGGAATCTGGTTTCATGTACATGAACATGCAAAGTTCAATTCCTGTCAGACTGTGTTCCCAGGTTTCCTCCCATTTCTCCCTGGACATAGGCTGCTGGCTTCTACAAGCACTGTGGAAAAATGAGATATTTGTCTTGTTCAATGTTTAACAACCTCTTTGCAGAAATCAGAGTACAGAACCAACTAAATTACTCTCCTGGTCTGAACATTTGTAACATTTGAGTCTGTGTAAGATTAAAATGAACTCAATTCAAAATATTTTACATACTGCTCCTTGAATTATCCCATGATTCCCTACAGTTTATTTATGTTCATTATCTAGTAGATCTGTGTCATGAACCTAAATGCAACAATGTGTATTATCCTTCTCTCTACAACTGTACATTCTCATCAGATCTTTCCCAAAGGACATTACTTCATCCATCTTGTAAAGAATGTGATCATGCAGTTTAGAGTTAAAAGGGCTATTAGCCTACTGAGTCTTTTCTCAGTGCAGTAATCCAGATTAAAACAACCAAATGACTATCTTGCCTCTGCCTGAAATTTATATATTAAAAAAATATTTAAGGTGCCATAAGACTCTGGTTATATTTGCTGGAACTGACTGGAACTGACTAACAAGGCAACCTGCCTTGCAACTTTGTAAAAGAAGTTCAAACAAAATAAGTACCCTATCTCTGTCCTGCTACATCTATAGTGTTATTATGAGAAAAAATATTAGCCTTATTATACTACCCATTGCAGTTCTCTGCAAAACATCAGGTTCTGGTTTGAGTTTGCCATTTCCATATTTACATTTATTCCCTCT
The DNA here is from genome assembly GCA_032468115.1 of Grayia smithii. Lineage (NCBI taxonomy): Eukaryota > Metazoa > Chordata > Lepidosauria > Squamata > Grayiidae > Grayia > Grayia smithii. The sequence continues at coordinate 45,844 of JANHFM010003142.1, forward strand.
GTAATATGTCAGAGATCTATGTCATTGTTATTAGTTAAATATATATAATTCTGCTGCACTAGTTTTATATACTGTTAATTCATTATGTATTCTGAATAGTCTTGTTTTATTATCAGTGGTTAAGATGTTGAAAATTGGCCACAAGTGGAATGCAAGTCCTTCAAGGCCCTAACTTTAAAATCCACAAATCCGCTCTTTTCCAATATGTGCAACAAGATTCGGTGATGTGCATGAAAGGTTTAATACTTACTAAGGCATAGCAAATCAAGAAAATAACATATTATAGCTGAACATTTCTAATGGGCCTGTTTCATGGATGAGTGTGCTTGGAATTGGTAGCATTTCCAAGAAATCTAGAAAATTATCTGTTTCCATATCTTCCATATCTTGTTCTGTTGCTTTTATATAATTGATATACTAGTTCTAAACTATTCTGTATTCTGAGCAATGGGAATTTGAGCATGTGGGAAGGCTAGCTGGTATTTGAGGAATGTACCATTATTGGTTTGTGAATATCTTTATTTTTCCCTCTAATGTAGAGAATGAAGTATCACCCCCTACATTTTAGAGAAGGAAGAGAGGAAGGAAGGAAGGAAGGAAGGAAGGAAGGAAGGAAGGAAGGAAGGAAGGAAGGAAGGAAGGAAGTAAACACACATTTTCTTTCATGTTCAGTTTCCAGTATATAAGTACATTGTAAATTTAACTTCATTGTGACACTTCATAAATAGGAACGTCTGACCACTCATTTCCAAAGTAAACTGCTGTTTGCACAATTTAAATTACTCTCTTATCATATATTACCATTACTTCCATGTTAAACAGATACACAAACTATTTTCTAGTCATATTTCAGATCCCCCCCGTAACACTTATAGAGACATTATGAAAATCAAATGTTTCTTTCCAATTCCCCCAACTTCCCCATCAACTATAGAAAACAATAGATGTAAGATTTTTATTTTTATTTTTTAAATAGCAAACCATCTTAAGATAGTTCTATCCCATGTTTTTATCCCAAGGAGCAGAAAATTACCTAAGTGACAATGCCAGAAAGCACAGATTTATTACTTTTTTTAATCTTTTGTTTGTGCTGCCAATGCATAAAAAAATAAAATTTTGCAATTTTGAGAAGAGAATAATGTACTTTTTTATTAAAATAGAAATGACACAGTGCTGCATATCTAGCATGATTTAGTGTTTTTATTAGTTATAAGTGTTTTAATACCATACTAACTATTGTATCCTCCCTTAAGGCTGTGATTGTTCTCACATACTAGAAACAAACTGATAATTCAGAGGAAAAAATAAGTATTTCTTGGTTGCTTGTTAACAGCAGAATAGCAATCCGTCACCACAGGGTTACCACACTGGGCATCGTTATCTTTGGATCCTTATCAATTTCACTATATGGGTAAGTATTATTGCTATGTACCGCAACTCCTTTGGTGTTATGGCTTAATTTTAATTGTGATTGTAAAATGTGAAAAATGTGGATATTTAAACAACAATTAAACACCTGCTATACTTGTTATGCATTGGCATTTAAAGATATACTGAGCATTTTAAAAAATGCTGATTCAGATATGATACTGAACAAAATAAGTAGTGGGAGAACTGTTTTGACACCTACATTTGTATAAGGTGATGGCTTGTAGAGAGGTTTAATCATGTCTAATATTTGCTCCCAACTTCTGCAGTAGACATCTCCAAAGGCACATTTTTACTTCATGCTGTTTTTTTAGTTCAGCTTCAGATATGGTGCCAGTTCCCTATAGCTCCCAATAATCCTTCTCTCATCTGTGTTTGTCCCACTGACATTGTGTTAATGGAAAGCCTTGCACTGGGAAACACCTGCCCAGCATTAACAAGATGTTAATGGGAAAAACATTGGAAAGTCAAGTTACTGAGAAACAAAAATGAATAAATTGTGGTGGAGGAGGAAATTTCAATTGATTCCCTGTCAAAAGTTCTTCAAGTTTGGGTCCAAATTGATTTTTAAAGGTGCAGAAACATTGTAAGTAGTACATATAAAAGTCCTGTAAAACATTATGGATGACAAGAGCTTACATACCATAAATGCTTTGACAGGAAAATGTCCCTATCAACTTTGGATGTTGCCTGTTACTTTGGGGCAATATCAAATCAACCTTTTCTATGTAAAGTCCTCCAGATGTACTGGGACTTCAGATAGGTCCCTGGATTCTTGGCCATGCAAATGGGGATGACTGCTATGACTTACTATGCCCAGAAATGACCTAGCAGCGTGTAATTCTGTAAACTTGCTGACCATATCAGTACACATGAAATTACCTTAGATCATAGCAGACTGTTTTTCAGGATTCAAGGAGGCCCTTAGCAAATGGGAGGGGAAAGTAAAATCATTTTTATGCTGACTTCAGAGTACTACTATCTTCCACCTTATCTAAGATATGATTGTACTGATTCTATCTATGGCAATAGCTTTTTCATTTCATAGGAATTGTGTTAACAAGGATACCATAAAGAATTCATAATGTTATAGTCAATTACATATTCTTATTGCCACAATGTATCCTTTAAAAGTCTGAATTATACCATCAAATGGCTGATAATAGGAGAGGTACATCTATTCTTCTATGAAATGCTTCCCTATTTCTCAGTTTTAGCTAGGTTAGTCTCCTTATACTTTCAGACCATATATCCCTGTTGTGCTTCTTTCTTCTGTAGTCTACCTGGAAATTAACAGTATTTGCTCTTGACATCTTTCTCTGTAGCATTTGCTTTGATTCTTCTAAGTATCAGATCCTATTCAGGATTCTTCATTCTGACTTTTCCTCCCTTCTCCTGATTTTTCCAGAGTGAAATTTAAGTTTGGATTACTTCAGAATGATTCCTTTTCTAAATCCCCATTAAAATTCACTAGGCAAGTAATTTTGACACCGTTGATATAACATTGTTAAATATGTTAACATTATGGCTTCAACTGAAAAGTAATGAATAAATATTTAAAATGTCTATCAGTTGTATCATATATGAAGCTAGCTTCATCTAGAACCAGATTATATAAACCAGGAGCTGAGTCAATAAAAAGTTGACAGAGATCTTTGAAGGAATATCTGAATTGTAGTTTATATGGGGTATCCCATTATTGCAAATTATAAGTCCAGAAAATGTTTCATCTATGAATTTTTAAAATTTCAATAAATATAATATGCTAATATCCATTTTGATGTCCATAATATGATCACGTGAATGTTTTGCTGTAATTTATAACACTTCATGCATAATTTATCTGACATCTTAATAATAAAAATCATACGCACATGCATTTATCTGATGATAAGACTTCCATGTGCAGGGCTAAGGGGTTACTTATTTTAGCCTTTCTAAGTAGTGGTGAAATAAAAAGAGCTAGGTTTCCATTATAGAGATGCATTAAATTTGAATAAGAAAATAAGTTCTTATTTTTAGAGATTCCAGATTTGTTGGCTAATGGAGTTTGATCCTTAAACTCAACATTAACAAAGTATAATATGGCTGCTTTATAGAACATATTGGAAAGTAAAAAAATATTCTCTCAAATATCAGTAAAAAGGTAAAGGTTCCCCTCGCACATATATACTAGTCATTCCCTACTCTAGGGGGTGGTGCTCATCTCTGTTTCAAAGCCGAAGAGCCAGCGCTGTCCGAAGACGTCTCCATGGTCATGTGGCCAGCAATGACAACGCCGAAGGTGCACAGAAGGCTCTTCCCTTCCCACCAAAGGTGGTCCCTGTTTTTCTACTGGCATTTTTGTTTACGTGCTTTCAAACTGCTAGGTTGGCAGAAGCTGGGACAAGGAACGGGAGCTCACCCCATTAGGTGGCACTAGGGATTCGAACTGCTGAACTGCCGACCTTTTGGTCGACAAGCTCAGTGCCTTAGCCACTGAGCCACCACATCCCCATTCCACCATTCCTACAGCTTTATAATACAAGCTCTCCAGCTTTATGGCCTCCACATGTGGTTCTTCTATAGTTGAAGTCCCGAAGCTGCAGCTTGTGAGATACTTCGGTTAGATCTTATATTTGAGGTCCAACGTGGAACCAAGGTTGGGCCCAGGTTCTTGCCCAACTCTTATTCCAAACTTGGCTTCCTTCCCTCCTGTCTTTGTCTCACTCACGTCTGAACATCTCAGGTGTATTTCGCTCATTCCATCAGGAGAAGGGACCAGCAACTTGATGCAGAATTTCTGGCCAGAAATGTTGACATCTGGCACCACTTCACAGCCTGGGTGAAAGAAAGAGAGAGTAGAATAAAACTGTTTTGAACATGACATGGCCTGTGGTCCCACCAGCCCCAAATGGGTCTCATTTTCCATGGTTGTCAACCTTTGGCATCTTGGCTGGAATTGAGAAGCTTATTTGGACACTTTCATTTAGAAATGAAGATGTCTTACACATTGGCAAAAAAATTCAGAACACCAAATACAAGTGAGGCGGAAATGATCTCGTAGATGACCCTCACTCTGTCAAGGACCTAGGAGTACTTATCTCAAATGATCTAAGCCCCAGAGCTCACTGTAACAGCATTGTCTAAAAGGCCTTAAGAGTTCGATTGCAAATTCGATTGCAGAAAAGATGACTTCAGTAACCGAGTGGTCAATGCCTGGAATGCACTACCTGACTCTGGTTTCTTCCCCAAACTTTAACCTTAGATTGTCTACTGTTGACCTCTCCCCATTCCTAAGAGGTCTGTAAGGGGTGTGCATAAGTGCACCAGCGTGTCTACCATCCCTGTCCTAATATTCCTCTTTACGCTTACTCTTTTCATGTATTCAAATTATGTTTGTACCTTTACCTGTTATCTTATATATGCTTGACAAATTAAGTAAATAAATAAAATAAAGAACTACGGGTTGCAACCGAGACCATTGAGATGCGAGTAGCCATTGGATTCCGTCATCTTTTCCTTGATGTGATGATCGACTCACCTTTCAGGTTGAGCTGTTGGACAGGTTCTCCCAAGGCATCTTCTGGGCTCTTGAAATAGGAGATGGTCGTTTCTTTGAAAGTCACCCAGTACTGCTTATAACCTTTCAGGGTCAGTTTGCGGGGCCTGGGAGGAATAAAGAGAGGTGAACAAAAATGGCTGGAGAATTGCAGAGTTGTGGAGTTGAAGGCATCTCCAAGGATCATCTACTCCAACTCTAGCATGCAGGAAAACCAGTTCAACCATCCTCAAGAGGTGGATGCCCAAACTTTTCTTGTTCCTTAGCTGTTCCCTTCTCCTGGCAGCTCTGTGCATGTGCATACTGGGCACAGGCTCCAGCTGTTCTTCTGTCCCACTGATCTCTGACTCTGAAGGCAGCTGACAACTGTCAGACGGCCCTGGCCCCCTCTCTCTCTCTGACGCAGAGCCCTCACAGAGCCTTCCCCAGACTTCAGGACTGGCCCATGTTCCTCCCCAACCTCCTCACTGTCCGAATATGTTGCCCAGCTCTGCTGGCCACTGGCAGGCCACAACACTATCTGGTGAACTTATCTCCAGAAATTTAAGAAAAACAACCATCATCTTCCTCCCTCCTAGCTTTCTCTCCAACCTTACCCTGTACAGTTCAGAGCACTGCTCTACACCCCCAATCGTACGTTGTGTGAGGAGGACGATGGGTGTGTTAATCCCACATCTCACAATGACACGAGGTTGGGAGAACCTCTGCTTTTGCTCAGTTCTGCTGCCAAAAACCTGCTGCGTGGCATTAAAAAGAAAGGACTAACCTGAATATTCGGAGGTGATCCTTCAGCTCTGGGATGGCTGTCAGACTGTCCTAAAGAGGAGGCCAGAAGGAAACAGACACACACAAAAAGGATGATTGTATTTCTGCAGTGTTTCCCCAACCTTAAGCGATTTTAAGATGTGTGGACTTCAATTCCCAGAATCCTCCAATAACCCATGATCCTTGATTGGGGTTTGACTAATCCTGGATTCTTGCAGCAATTATACCTTAGATTAGGGGTGGACAACTATAGTCCCTTTACAACCTGGGGACTTCAACTCCCAGAATTTATATTTATATACATTTACATATTATTAATATATATTTGTACATTATTTAATATATTTATATACACTTTCTTTGTTTTTCTATATGTTTGTGCTATGAAGATGGGAGATCTCAAAATAGACATATAAAATACAAGTAGTCCTTGACTTACAACCATTCGTTTAGTGACTGTTCGAAGTTACAACAGCACTGAAAAAAGAGACTTAGGACCGTTTTTCACACTTAAGACCATTGCAGCATCCCCATGGTTACGTGATCAAAATTCAGACGCTTGGCAACTGACTCATATTTATGACGATCGCAGTGTCCTGGGGGGGGTCACGTGATCCCCTTTTGCGACTTTCTGGCAAGGAAAGTCAGTGGGGAAGCCAGATTCACTTAACAACCACATTAACAGCTGCAGTGGCTCACTTAACAACGGTGGCAAGGAAGGTTGTAAAATGGGGCAAAACTCACTTAACAACTGTCTCACTTAGCAAGAGAAATTTTGGGCTCCATAGTGGTTGCATGCTGAGAGCTTCCGGTAAAATCTTGATCCTTACCAAAACATTCGGGGCTGACCCTTCCAGTTTGACCTCCAAGTTAGCCAAAGCTTTGTCTAAGTCATCCAGGCCAGATTCACTGGACTGCTCCACAGGGGTGGTGTTCAAGGACAGCTGGTTGATGCGATACTAGGACAGAGCACAGATGATGCTTAGGCCTATTGCAGGTTTTCCAGTCCTAAGGCATGGGATAATTATTATTAAACTGGCACTGTCAACTTGCAAAGCATCCCTGGCCTGCTCTCGAGTTCCCTTAGGCACAGGGGATGGGAAAACGGCGAAGCAGCATGGCAGCCAAAAAACAGAAGCACATTCCAGACATATCTCTCTCAAGGCTGTCTCCCAGGGTTACCCACAGCGGCAGGAGGGGAGTGATCTCTACAACCCGTGAAATTGCTGCATTAGCAAATGTGATTAATGACACACCCTGGGGGGAGGGGGGAAACAGGGTCATGATTGGGGTGTAGATTACATGGGGTCAGAGTTGGCTTCATCTGGAACATGCCGACATGACGTTCCTAATAAATAACTGGATTTCTCTTGAAGCTTAGTTCGAGGCTCATGATTTAATTAGGGCAGCCCTCGGAACCCTGACAGGCACATTTTGGGGGTGGGGGGGAAGGTCCGCATTACTTGTAAGGCAGCAAAGACGATCATCTCTTCCTCCGTGCAATCGGTCTCTTCCAGCAACACCGACCAGCGGGCTTGTTCGTACATCTGGTTGATCCGGACAGTGTCGTACTACAAGGAAGGGAAGGCAGTTGGTGAGAGAAAGCAACAATTTAAGCTTAAAGGTTCACCTCTGTTGCAAATGCCAGCAATTCAGAAGCTTGGCTTTCTCTCAAGGGAGCACCGTGAACTCTAGGACAGAATTAAGTATGCATTGAAAATACGGTAGGGATAGAAGAGAGTATTTGTAGCTCAGTGTTGAATCGTGGGGTCCTTGGTGCTCTCTGAGCTCGGTGGTTTTTCTTCAAGATGTTTCATTACCAAACTAGGTAACATCATCAGTGCAAGAAAACCACCAAGTTCAGAGACCCCCACACATTAAAATGAGACTCCCATGGAGTCAAGACCTGAAAGACGTCCAAATATAAGCCTCTTCTCTTTTTTTTTTACGTCTCACACCAACGGACCACACTGGCAGGAAGTAAAACGATTTGCAGTTCTGTAAAGCAGCTGGGGGAATTGCTTGTATTACCCAACACCGCTGAAGGCACGTGCTTTCTCTTCCCTTTCGAAAGGATAC
>JANHFM010003142.1:65586-77991 GCA_032468115.1 Grayia smithii
TGTGTCTTAATTTTAAATTTACATTGTTTTAAATTCTTAATTCTATTGCATTTATTTTTAAGATTTTTAGGTTTTTACTGTTGTTTTGTTTTTAGAATTGTGAGCCGCCCCGAGTCCTTCTGGAGAAGGGCGGCATATAAATGCAATAAAATAAATAAATAAATAAATAATAAAATGTGAAGTTACCAGGAATCAATTATCCTCCAGTGCTGTCATATTCCAGAACTGCAACCTACCTGGAGTGCCCAGAAGTACAACGTGTTCAGTGCTCAGAGACACGGCCAAGGTAAGGAAGGCTGAAATCCAACCACCACTGAACAAGACACATAAGTTGAAAGGGGAAGACTGGACCAAGAAATATCTGAAGACAGATTTTTCAAAGGTTTTATGGACTGATGAGATGAGGGACCAGAGGGATAGGCCTGTGGCTGGATCAGTAACGGGCCCAAAGGTCCACTTCGACTCAGAAACCAGCAAGGTGGAGGTGGGGTACTGGTATGGGCTGGTATTTAACCTTATTGAGAACTTATGGGCCCTTTTTAAATGGGAGATTTACGGTGAAGGAAAACAGTACACCTCTCTGAACAGTGTCTGGGAGGCTGCGGTTACTGCTGCACAAAAAGTTGATTGTTAACAGATCAAGAAACTGACAGACTCTGTGAATGGAAGGCTTATGATTGTTTTTGAAAAGAAGGGTGGCTATATTGGTCACTGATTTGTTTTGAAATGTCAGAAATGTTTATTTGTACATTTTGAGTTGTTTATTATTCTCAACTTAGATGCAAATAAATGAATGAGATGGACAAATTTTCCTTTTTCCTTTAGCTGCATAATAATTCTGCACACTAATAGTTGTCCAATAATTGTGCACACATAGATATTCTCCTAAAAAAATTAAAAACCTCACTTTTACTTCCTTAAATATTCAGGTTTGAGCTTTATTAACATGTTGGATTGACTGAGAGCACTGTAGTTGTTCAATAATAAAATTAATATATAATAAATTAATCCTCCACAATACAGGTTGCCTAATAATTGTGCACACAATGTATATTAGCAATGATATATTTTCAGTTTCACTTTGACACATCTTTTATTATACTTTACCAATAAAATATTTAAATGACAGGAAGAAGAAAAAACAGATTTTATCTTAGAAATATAATTATCCATTACATCCCCCTTTACAAATGCATATATAAATTTCAAATCTATCATTCAAACTTGGTCTGACTTTGAATAAATCCCATTGTCACCTGAATATCTCTTGCTCAAATACATAATTTACGTAGTTACAGAAGTAGAATATGAATTTGTTAGGGAAGTTAATTAGTTTTAGGGTTCTAGATTTTCAAACAGAAGAAAAGACCCAAGAATCTCAAATGCTAACCTGTGAGTCTGCCAAGAATCCTCAATTAGTAAGATTTGGAGAAGTAAATCCAAATAAGGTCGAAGTTCATATGTGTAAGAATAAGCAACCTTGAAAGAAAAATATTTACATATAACTTCTGATAATTCAAATGTATATCACAAATATGTATCATGAATTAGTGTTATGAACCTTTTTAACGAACTATTGGGAAAATGCTTTTAAATAAGATTTTATAATTAAATGATTACTCTTCATGAGTCTAGGTATGTATATGTCCCTGTGTAATCGTGTGTGTGTGTGTGTGTGTGTGTAAAAATCACTGAATTTTAGGAATGTTCTTTATTAGAATAAAAAAACTAAACATAGACAAGTATTTTGCAAAGTTTTATGCTTTCCTACTAGATTAGTTCACGTTAGTATCAAATCAATTATCAAAAATTTGGGGAAGTCTATTTTTCCTTCTCCTATTCATATTCTAGTTCTAATAATATATGACTATGGCTTCTGATTTTAGAAAGCCATTAAAATAAAATATAGAAGAGCCAACCTGTAAGTCTACTGTACTGCAATACCAAACCAAGAACTGCAGCTATGTTGCAGCTAACTGTGGTTTTTGTTTTGACAGTACAGTGAAACTTTGATTTAAATGACTGATCACGAAGGGAAGGTCTCCATTATTTACAAATGTGCATTATATATAAAGGTTCATTATTACAGCAATTCAGCTCATGTACATGAAAACACCATAATGAAAAGTTGTATCATTTTAATGCATAACATTTATGTCATAATTTCATTATACAAATTAAGTAAACCACTGTGGAAATATGGTCTATCTCATGTAAAATTGTTGGTTGAGTTTTGCCATATAGTGTGAAATAAACTGCCTGGAAACTATTTATGAATTGCTTGCAATGCACTGAATTCGCTTCTTCAGGAGTAAAAATCGGTCCTCAAAGTTCAGTCTGACAAAAGACATAAACCAAATCAATTCCTGTGAGGTGGTTCAGAAACTTCAATTCTGCTATTACTTACTTATTTTAATATGCTGGAGCCATTTTGCTTGGAAATATATTTGAGATATGGGATGCAAATATTTTATATGGATATGACTCAAACTGTACATGTATCAGTAACAATGATATGACAAAGCCATTTCCATAGGATACACTTTTTTTTGCTTTTACCTGCCAAAGTAGTTCACTGAGAACTGTAGATGAAAACTGAGGATTTTCCCAACAGCAGAAACGAAGTAGTTTGATAGTCTCTTCTGAATTACTACAATCTTCTATAATTTTTTTCACATAACTGGTCCGCACAAACAAAATGTCTGCCACATTTTGCTGCAGTGCCATTATTGGTTGTGATAAATTAGGATCACCATATGGATTGCTAAGTGGAGGATTACCTAAAATAAGTATGCAGTACTTTATTTTTTGCTCTTAATGATATATATTAACAACATCAAATCCTAAAACCCATACTAACACACAAACATACATATCTCCTGTTTAACAGAAAACTCGTGTATAGACCTAGATCGTGGGTAGGCAACTAATTTTCCCAAGGGACCACATGAGAAACTGGAACAGTTGTGGAGAACTGCCGTTCCCCCCCACTGCTGCCTCCCTACCCACCATCACTGTTGGCCAATCAGAGACAGCCAAAAGGCCAAATGTGCACCGGATGTCACCTGCAGGCCATAAAATGCTCAGGACTGATCTACATCTAACATTGTACCAAAGATACATATATAATTGAAGCTGTAGCTTTATTTGCAGGAACATCAGTTATGTAAAATGTCATTCCAGAATGTGGTGGGGGTTTTTAATGCTGCAGTGCTCTCATATTGGAGCTAACTATTTGCTAATGCTACTTGACAACTGTATTAAAACAACAGTAAAAGGAAGTTTTATCTATCACTGGCATTGATTTCTATTTTACTAGCAAATTTAATAGAACTTTCTTTAAAAGTGTAATTCAAATTATGACGAAATTAACACAAGGAAACTGGTGTTAAAGTAAAAGCTAGTACTTCTTCTAAGGACAGAATGCAGTCCAGGATTCTAAGTGGAAGCATTCACCAAAAGCACATTTGTACAATGCGATCAACTCTAGGAACTAAAATTTCCATTTTCTACTTCAAACTGATACATGCTGTTTCTGAGGAAAGCATCTCAGAATCTGATCACCCTCACCTCTTTATCAGTACAGAATATACATCAATCTATAAAAATATTGATATAACATATTCAGTAAGATCTAACATTAATGAAATTTCTTATGCATAACAGCTGATTTAAATTTCTCATTATTTAAACTTCTCATATAAATTTCTCATTATTAAATCTATTAGAAACATGTAGCAAAGTTTATCCAAATTCCATCACACAGGTTTCATACTAAATACATTCTTTTATAAACTGCAAAATAGTACCATTAATAGAAGATTGCATTCGTGATGCCACATTGCAACAGCGGATTAGTTGGGACACCACAGTGTATAGTTTGCCCAATTCAGCATACTGGTATTTGATTGGAGGACCTGGGCCTTCATCCAGTGCCACAAGCATAAATGTTGCAGGAACATTTAATTTTAAAAGTTGTGTTTTTTCTGCTACACCTAAATGGAAAGGTGATAAAAAAGGAAAAATCATTAGGAATTTAATTATATTTTATCAAAGTATTATCTATAAAAATTCATACATATCATAATTGAATCACCGGATCATGTCTGGGGAAAAAATGGAAATGTGAATCTAACCAGACAGCAACACCTAGTTGACCCTAATAGATTCCAAAAAAGCATAATCAAATCTAATTAGCATTTGAATGAAGACTACATGGAAATCTGAAGATAGTTAAGTGTGTCATGTCAGGAAAACATCCCAGAAGAAATAAATTGCAAATTACTTCTATGCATATGTTAAGAAATTAGATACATCCACCAAAACTCAATCTCTCCAGTTACGCATCACAACCAGTAAGTCATTCAAATCAGCAAACAAATCTTTCTCATTCAACAAGATACAACAGAGCGTTCAGGTGCAAAAGATCAGGTCCACATGTGAAGGTTTAAGGTTCTTTATTCCTTTCTCTCCAAGTTCCCTAACTTTTCTGCTTCGCCTTCATTAAAATAAGTATCCAGTTAATAGTTTATTTGCATTTTACCAAATGTGCTTGCATAAAAATTGAATAATAATATTACATCCTTTGGACTTGAATTATTAAGTTTCCATCAATCTTAAACTGTGAATCTAACTGCAGATTATCCACACATAGTAATTTATTAAATTTATATGCCACCAAATTTTCAGTGGCTACATGATTTACAATTCTTAAAACATAAAAAATAAGACAGAAGTCATAAAAACATCTTAGACAAAGATACAATGATGGCAGAGGGGAACAGAACAGAATATCTATTGCCATCTCCAAAGGCTTGAGTGAAGAGCCAGGACTTCAAAGCCCTTTGAAATCCCAGAAGAGTGGGTGCCATTTAAATTGGGGGGAGGGGAAAGGGAATGGGACCTTATTCCAGAAGGTAGGCACTAAAGAGGAGGTGTACTTCCAGGATCCTAATAGGTGGCATTGTTTATAATCAGTGCAACTTGGAGCGTGCCAGTTCTGACTGATCTTTTTTCTCCACCTTTAAAGTTTAGAAAACATTTAATACTACCTCTAGCCTTGGATTCAAATGTACATTGGTAATACATATTTCAAAGAAGCCTCCCAATTACTGTTTTTTTTCATTGAAGAATTGAAGGGAATTCCCAGAAGGTAACTTAAAACCACAGTTTTCACTGTAAAAGAGTTTCTGCAACACCTAATGGGCTATATAAAAAAATGGCATGAACCTTTAAATGAGACTGGATTATTTCAAAGGGAAGGGAAACAGGGAATAATATGGCATAATCAAATGAAATTATCTGAACATTTAGTTTAATAGCTTTTAGAAAGAAACAGAAAATTACCTAAGTTGGCATACATCACGAACAAATTGAAATATTGCTGCAAATGACGTCCATGCTCAGAGACTTCCCTTCTAAGAAGATTCAGCACAGCTCTTAACAAATGGTCACTCAAACTTAAATTGTCATATGCCTATAAAAATGAAGCAAGTTAAATTTTTATTTAGAGGCTAATTATATTAGAACATAAATTACAGTTTTATTAAATCTTTTTAAGGGACCAACTGGACTAGGAATAAATCTCAAATCACAATGTAATGAAAGTGCATATTAACTATTTTATACTGCTGTGAAGATCTAGTGTAATGTGTGCACACTGTATGCATATAATGTAGACAAATAATAATAATTGTCTGACCAACTATAATCAAACAACATCGATTATCTCAGGTCCTTAGCAAAGTCTTGATAGATGGATAAAAAGCCAAATTCAGTTTAAACATCTGGCTAACTGGGCAACTAATAATAATGGTTATAATAATTATAATAATGATAATAAAATTCCACCTCGTTATCATTACACATACACACCAAATATGTGTTTGTATATTTGATTAACTAAAGGCAGTCAACCTAGCTACAGATAGCCCTCAATGTATGACCACAATTGAGCCCAAAATTTCCATGCTAAACAATGCAGTTAAGTGAGTTAAGTTGTTAAGCAAATCATTGCAGTTGTGTGTTCATTACCTAAATTTGGCCTCCCCCATTGACTTTATTTGTTGGGATCTGGCTGGGAAGGTTATAAATGGTGATCACATGACCCGGGACAGTACAACTATGATAAAATACATTCCAACTGCCAAGTGCCCAAATTTTAATCATGTGCCCACTGAGAAAATCCAATGGTAGTAAATATAAAAAATATAAAGCCTTTTTTTTTAGTACCGTTGTAACTTTAAACAGTCACTAAACAATTGGTTGTAAGTCGAGGATTACCTGTAATAGTCCTGCCTCCTATTTTCCCCACAATTTAAGTGTTTATCTCTTCGTCTCCAAGCTAAATATAAAGATATCAACTGCCAGTAATATTCAGGAAGTTAATATGGGTAATTCTTGACTTACAACCATAACTGAGCTCAAACTTTCTGTTGCTAAGCAAGATATCTGTTAAGTGGGGTTTGCTCAATTTTACGACCTTTCTTGCCACAGTTGTTAAGTGAATCACTGCAGTTGAATCTGGCTTTCTCATTGACTTCGCTTGTCAGAAGATTGCAAAAGGGGATCACATGACCCTGGGACAATGCAACGGTCAAATATGAGTCAATTGCCGAGCATCTGACTTTTAATCACATAACCATGGGGATGCTACAACAGTTGTAAATGTGGAAAAACGGACATAAATAACTTTTTTCAGTGCCACTGTAACTTCGAATGGTCACTAAATGAAGAGTTGTAACTCGAGGACTACCTATATAAGCCACTACCTTATAGACAACATGAATTCATAAATAGTTAACCATCTACAATGCTTTACATCAAAACAGGTTATTATATTATTATATATAAACTAGTTTTTTTCATATTGCATTTTGGTTGCATACCTGACTAGAAGGTCCAGGTGAAGCAAAAGGAGAAGGACATGGTCCATCTTGTAATGAAAAGTGTGCAATAAATACTATCAATTTTGCAAATGCTCCTCTTACTTCAGCACTAGGGCATTCCAAAAGATATTCAGAAAAGCGATTTGAAACATTGAAAAGTACATTGTGTGCAAACCAAAAACGAACATTCTTGCTATGACGAAGGAGAATGCACAAAGCATCATACCTGAAAAAATTTAAAAGATATCAATATCCAGAATATTGAATTATACATATGAATTATAGTTACTTGCTAATAATAAAAGTAATCAATATTATTAAGGCATACTAAATATATCAAGGATATAGAATTAATATTATAGAAAATTTGTACTACTGAAGATTTCCTGCTCCTTTTCCTAAAATTCTTCAAATTTCCTTTGCTCCTTTCCCGTTTTCTTGTGTTACATTCACTTTGCTAACTATGTTTTAACAATAACCAGGATTCCTACTTAACAAATTTTTTTCAGGATCTTCAAACCCTTGCTTGCATTAACTATGTTTATTGTTCTAAGAAACCAAAAAAAGAACCTCTGATGGCAGTTAGAACCAAATTCAAAAGAGCCACATTTCAATCTGTATATCATCAGATACAGCTGTTCAAATGATAGGCAGTTTATTTTGAAGTAGATAGTTGTTGACCATGTCAATTGATGATGGCAAATTCTTCTTGCTATCTTTGCTAATTGTTATGAAGCTTTGGCTACATCCTGCTGGAATCATATGACAATTAAAATATTAATTTCTTTTGTTTACATCTATGAACCACTAGATCAGGGAAAGATTCTTTATACAGTGTCATTCAGTGTGTCTCTTATTGGCTTGTTTATAAAATGAGTCTCTTGGTTTAAATGATAAAAGAAATTCTGTGCATACGCTTTCTCTCAATGTTGTTTAGATGGAAGTACAGCTTCCTTATTCTATATATTTCTTAATCTATCTTTTACTTCAAATGTAATAAATGTCTCTCAGGATTCACTGATAGCTGGGCTAAGTCCATATTCTGCAGTCAAGTTTATTATAATTATGAACCAGATTTTTTAAAAAAACATAAAACATAGTATTTTAATGAATCATCTTATATTGTTTACACCTGATAAGCCACAAATATAACAAACTCAGCAGACTCAAACAATTTGTGGTTTATGTAGAAAATAACAACTTTTTCACACATGGCTTTTCCATTTTGGTTTCTTTTTGTAAAATAATGATTAATGAACAATGATTACGATGGGTCAGTCCAGCTAGTCATCAGGGTCATACTAAAAAATGTTGTAGTAGTAATAGCAGATCACATATTAGCGCCAGCTAAGATGATCTTCTTAGTGCCTTGAATTATAGGGTGATAGCAAAGATTGAATTACTATCCCTGGTGATATATTTTTTCTTCTAAGTAAAGTCGGTTGTGTGCACTGTGTTACTCTTAAAGTTGTCTTAATGATGGTGTATTGTACTATTAAAATATGTCATTTGAAATCTCAATTTTTTGTAAAATAAATGATAACATTGCATAATATGTCATCTGTTGTTGTTCATATAAGGTTGTATTTACCTACTTTTAAGAACCACTAAGGACCAGATGATTTTTATTATGTCCTAATACATAAACCATAGAACTCAAAGAGATGTACTTCCTTTTTCACATGACGATAGACAGACAAACAGACAGGCAGGCAGGCAGACCATGCCATCTGAAATGACTCGAGAGTTTGGGCATATACCTCAAGGGCACTGCTGAACTAACTGTATACATGTATATAACCTTAAATTAATTGTATACATGCACAAGGACTGGGCTAATGATAGAGTTGACCACAAAATAGTTGTCCCTCTAAGGTAGTGAAGCTGTTGTAGCCCATTGGATGCCAGTAGAGATAGCTGCAGAGTCAGAAGAGGAGGAGGTTGAGAACCTGGGCCAGCTTCGGAGCCTTTGGAAGGCTCTGATAAGGAAACAGCATCAGAGACAGAGGCAAAGCCAGGGCTTTCTGTCCTCCCCCAAGTGGAGAATCAGCTGTCTTCAGGGGAGGAACAGATGGGGCCCATCCCAGATGCGCTTATGCAGAGGAAAAGAGAGTTGAGCAAAGGAAAGCAGAGAGAGGCAGACTCAAGACAATAGCCAGCCCTTCCTTGGCTGGGAAATAAATAGGAGGGGTTTGGGAGTGGCTGGTTACCGTTCATTTCTGGTATACAAGCAATTCTGATTTCTTGGATAATCCCAGGTTTGTTAGGACTAATTACATTTGCTTTTTTTTTCTTTATCTCTGTGAATAAAAGACTGTGACTGCCCTGTTGTAAAAGGGGGTTTGTTTTACTCATGAGTAAACATCACTACTTGTGACAGCTGGGTCAGAACAGAAGCAGTCAAGTAGGTGAGCAATGAATAAACCATTATGTCACTGTTCTTCACCAAGGCTGAATATATTTCAGGTAGTAAAACTAATTGCCAAGCCATACAGTTTTCAAATCGCTAGAGGATTTTGTTATTACTGAACCCAAATGTTTAGAAATGCTTGAGGAAAATATTTTTTCTTTATGAAAAAAAAAAAGATTAATTCATGAGTAAAGTATATTGACACCAAATAGATGTACAAAGGCAAGGACTTGTCAGTGTCCATAACTGTGCCACAGAACAAATGAGATACAATGTGCTGATAAAGCCATCACCCTGAGATCGGTTCCAGATGACTGGGGGTTTAGGGCCTTTCTTTTAAAGGGATATTGGAGTTTGTTTCATCGTTCTGCACTTATGAGCCCTTTACTCATTACGTCAAATGGTAAGAGTTATATACAAAAGTTCTTTACGCACTGTGGAAGTATCTGTTTCTCACCTGGCCTATTAATATAATGAATTTCTATGTGTGAAGAGACGAGGGAAATTCTCTCTTCTCAAGATGTAATTTAATTTTCTCTATTTTTTACTTCAAATATAATGAAAATCTATTAGTATTCGGTGATAGGTTGGTGAAATTATACTGTGCATCCAAGGAAACTATATTATGAATATTTTTGAATGGCATTTGTTATTACCTACTTGCTATTATTTTAGCTCTCTGCAAATGCCCTCTAACAAGGGATCCTGAGTTAATATATACAACTGATTAGGCAGTAGTTAAAATAATAGGGAAAACAGCATTTATCCCACCACTAGAGATATGTAAAAAGCATATGTTCTAGCCACTAAGAAGAGGCATGTCAAGCACATGCTCTCTGTATCTCTGGAACTTACTGGTCTATGTTGCAGAACACACATTTGATAGATGCTACTATATAATGAACAGAAATATTCATGTTCTTATTGCCATTAGCCATAAAAGCTACTAGGTAATTCAAAGCCAGTGTATCACAGTCTGATTTGAGTGACAGGGCTGATGTAAAAACAAAGTTGAATACTAAGAGGTTCAGGAAAGGACAGAAAAAATTCCTAGTACATTATGCATTATTAGAAAAACATATATTAACCCTAACTTTACAAGTTTTTTGTTTTACTGTCCATTTTGTCCCCTTCTGTTTAATCATATCTGATTCTGGTCCCTGCAGTTTTCCTGGCAAAGTTTTCAAGAAGTGATTTGCCACTGTCGTCTTCTTTGCACTAAAATGGTATTGACTGATCAGCGATTAAAATACTATCATACAAGAACTACACTAAAACACTGAAGATATAACTAATGAATACTTTTAAGTGAAAATTTACCAATCACTGGCAGGACCACGAACTATTTTCTTTGTGTGAAATCCTGTGGTAAACAGAAATCTAGCAGCAAGTTGAACACTTATCATTGTAATTTCTTCTGCTTCAGGCAGTAAATGATCTTGTCCTAAAAAGAAAATGTAGAATGTTGTAACTGAGTGTATAAGTACTGAAATCTAAAAGGTCAGCCTGACTCAAAGTACTTCTTAAATCAATCAACTTCAAGTGTTTCTTTCAGCAATACTGCCTGATATTTAAAATATACTTTGTGCATTCATTACAGTCAGTTTTGACTCCTGATGACTAACAAATTAGTCCCTGCAGTTTTCCTGGCAAAGTTTTTCTGAAGTGGTATGCCACTGATTCATTCCTAGAGCTGAGAGTGATTGGCCTAAGGTCACCCCACTGACTTTGTGCCTAAATTGGGACTAGAACTCATGGTTTCCTGGTTTCTAGCTTGATCCCTCAGACATTATATCTAACTGGTTCTCCAAGAACAATTAAGCATCTTATTTAGCTTTTTGTTTTCTAAGATGAACATGGAAGATAATAATAAGAAAGATATCCATAATGTATTAAAAATTAATCTCAAAAAATTGTAAGATTTACTGAAAATATTAAAAATGAAATCCAGGGATCTGAAAAATGTTAAATACTTTCTATTTTTATATAACAATGTAATTAATTTTCACTAGGAATATCCAAAAACTTACCCGGAGGGGGATTTAGGTAGACACTGTTACATGTCAGCAATTTTTTTACAAACTGAAAATATTCCAGACTGTACTGCATTCGGTTATGCATGAATTGTACATTTTGTTTTCGTACACTCCGTTCAATTGCAGATGGCATTTTAATTTGATGGGGTTTAGTGGTCATCGCAAGTTCCGAAATATATTTTATAAGCTCATTGTCTTTCTCTACTGTATCCATGCGTTCATAAAAAAGAATGTAAGCATTCCACCATCTCTTCTGACGTCTGTAGGACATCCGTTTCATCATATGATCAAATACTTCTCCCATGTATTCTCCACCAAAACACTGATTTTTCATTTCTTCATCATCATCCATTTTGCATTCAGTTACATCACCATCATCAAATTTATACCATCTGTTTTTCTCACCATCTCCTCCATTTCTTTGAATAATATAAGAGTAATAATGTCCACCACTGGCTTGACCACTGTGCACCAATACACCCACTAGTCTGTATTTTGTACTTCCAGAATGTTCATTTTCTGATTGTTCATTCTGTATTAGTTGGTTTTCAGGATTTACATCATCCCCTTCTAACTTAGCTACTCCTGCCACAGTGTAAGGTTCCATATCCAACTCACGTGGAAACTCAAAATAATCATTGAACTTGATTGCACATTCCCTTTCCCAGTCATAGTCAAATCGTTTTAGCTGGATGGCAAGAACTGGAGGCAGTTTTTTAATCAGCAAGCGTTTCACTGTATCAACCTGGGAAATAAACAGTTAATTCTGTGAATTATCAAAAGCAAAAAATTCTAAGTAAAACTATAGTCATTTTTCTTGACCAAACTGCTATAATCAACTCTCTGCTCATATAAACACATTTTAAATAACATGATAAAGGAAGTGATGGCCATATACCTCTAAATTTGTGATATGTACCGGGTTTCCCCAAAAATAAGAGCCTCTCTTATATTTTTTTGAACCCCAAAATAAAGGCTTGGACTTATTATCGGGCGGGGGGGTTATTTTAGGGGCACAGGAAGCTGCGAGCGTGGCCACCTCATGGTTGCTGTGTTGCGCTGCTGTAGCAGC
>JANHFM010003142.1:96997-111980 GCA_032468115.1 Grayia smithii
AAGTTTTTTTACCTTTTAAAAGCATTTTTTTACAGCCTATTCGGCCGAATAGGTTGTAAAAAAATGCTTTTAAAAGGTAAAAAAAGGCTCTGATGATCACAGCTGAGCCATGCGATCGTCAGAGCCTTTTTTTAACTTTTAAAAGTATTATTTTACAATCTTTAGCTGAATAGGTTATAAAAAAATGCTTTTAAAAGGTTAAAAAAACAAAGATCGCATGCCACAGCTGATCCCTCCTGCGCGATGTTCTACTTACCCCATGCCTTCTTTTGACATGCACTGCGTGCGCCTGTGCACACGCCTTGCATTTGGTGCATGGTGCATACTGTGCATGCGCACAACCAGTGCACATGTGCAGCCAGCGAACCAGTAGTAAACTGGTTCAGATTTCACCACTGATCTATATATATATAAATACAACCTTATATATCTTATCTCGTTACTTAAAGCTAATCTAGATTAACCAACATTAATTTTCAAATATAGATATTCTAATATATATCAATAATTTCTTAAATATATAACATGTATAGAACTTTATAAACTTATTGAGTTACATATTCCACAATTTTATCTTAACTACTATCAATTGTGCATTTATTCCAACTCTCCCAGATCAATTCGTTTTTTAAGTTTCTTATATTCCACCAGCTAAAATCTCTTATATTGTTTTGTTGAATCTATACAATCACCACTCAGTTTTGGGTCTTTCTCTGTTTGTCCTTTTTTTTATCCTGTCTGTCCATTAATCTCTTCTTTAGTTTTCTCCAATTACAATTTTTTTTTCCGTCTCCAAAATGTCCAATTTAAATAGTCTTAGTCACCAATCCCCAATCCAGTTACTTTCCGCTCCTCTTCCTTCTAGATAGCCATTAACTCCACTTCATTCCAAATCACCACCCACCTTCTGCAGCTAACTGATTCAATCTTTTCAATCTTTAAAAGACTTCTATAAATTTTACAGTATCATAAGTAATAAAGAAATGGATAAATAGAATTTATAGTCACCAAATTACTCAATCGCAAAACTGTATCCAGTCTGATTTTCTTTCCTGTTCCTTTGCTACTTCGGTTTTTTGTTTGCGCTGCCACTGCTTGTCAAAATGTCTCTTTCGCTCTCCTGCCCTCCTCATAGTCGCCTCTTTTGCCTTTAGTTTTAGAGTCCCACTTTTTTCAGCTCCACTATTCAACAATATAATTGTACCTCCTTCCTGGGATTTTCTCTGCTACCGTTGCAGTTATGTTGTTTTCTCAATCTTCGCTTCCTACTCCGCGGCTGTCAGTGCTTCGGGCCAGCCAAAGTGGCTAGTTTCTTCCCTGCCAGAATCAAGAGGTTTCTCCTGAACCTTCAGGGGAATTGCCTTTCCCCTCCCGAGGTCCTCGAAGATTCCCCCTTTCTCTATCAATCTCTCCGTGATTGATAGTGATTTTTAGGCTTCCTGGCTGGGAAATTTGAGCTTCAGGAACAGAGCCCCGTTCCTTCACTCCATTCACACCGATGTCACCGCTGGAAATCTAATTAAAATTATTTTAATTAATATTTTACAAAAGTAAAATATTTCTTCCAAATATTTCACAGCATAAAAGGAATCCCACTGGAATACATGAATATCATGTGAAATATGTATATAAATACAGATTTTATGTGCATCTGTAGCAGACATGTCAAACTCTAGGCCCGTGGGCCAGTTCTGGCTTGTGATGGGTTTAGATCTGACCCATGAGGTCGCCCTGGAAATGGGGAGAAGCAGCCCCTGCTGCCTCAGCCCACCCCACCCAGGCACTCCCCCTGGGTGTGTGCACAGGAGGCTGTGAGCGTGTGGGGGCTGGTGGTGCCCAGCAGCAGCTGTAGCTCGTTGGCTCCTCAACCACTCATTGGGTGGTAGCAATGGCCAGCTGGATGAACTGGGACATCCAATAAGCCACACTCAGCCCCGCCTCAAGTGCACCACACTCATGCACAGTCAATATTAACCGGGCACCCGGATCTTCCTCCAGGCGTGTCTGCGCCCGGCCTCATCTCTACTTGGCCATTGGCATTCCATCGGCCCCAAGTCTTAGGGTGTGCAGTGCACTGGTCCTTCTCCATGGGGTGGCTAATGCATTGCTGTGCGCCTGCCACTCAGAGGGTGCGAGTTTACTCTAGCATGATGGTGAGAGACCGTCCTAGCGAAGTGGCACCATCCCAGAGAGATCCCAGAGTGAGTGGACCCCAGGCTTCCCATTTCCTGACGTGACTGCCTTAAGTGCCACATTCCCCTCTCCAACTCTGCCATGTGATGGAGAGAGCAACCTGGAGATGGCCCCCACCAACGGTTGGCTTGTGCTGCCCTGCACTCCCGTCTCCCCATCCGCAGATTCGACTTTTGTCCCACGGCCCAGTGGGAATAGTCTTGCAAAGACTACTGCCACTAGTAAGGATTGCTTATATGAATGAAAGATAAATGGAGAACATGCCTCTTGGCCTTACAATTGCAAGGTAACCACAGAGCACAACCATACCACTGATTGCATCTTTTTTATAAAGTTATACAATGGATATTACATTCCAAATCTAAAAAGTAGGTGGAAATTGCAAATAAAAAAAGCTGAAGGAATGTAGTTATGCAAATTAGATTTAACATAGGTTTAACAATCAGGAAAGATGTTTGGAGCCTGGAACATGGAAAGTACTACTGCAGACAAGAGATTCAGTTAGTAAGCCCCCCTTTAGGCCTCGCATCCAGGGGATGGTGAGGCTCCTCTGGTGGATGAAGCTTTGGTGCCCACTCTGCTCTCCCCTTCCTCTGCTGAAGACCTCTGGATTCCCGTCCCAGCCTTGTCTGTCCCCTTGCCGGCGCTCCTTGATGTGAATGACGTTGAACTGAGCACGCCTACCTAGCCATGCCCAGCTAGTCAAGGCAAGCCACGCTCTCCTGGTCCTTTGAGGGCAACCATAATGCTGATGCGGCCCTCAATGAAATTGAGTCTGACACCCCTGATCTACAGGTTTACTTAAACACAAAGAAATAATGAATTAAGCAATTTTGTGACAAAACTAATAGCTTTAATTTTATATGCAGAGGTATGAAATTGCAAAATCACGTAAGTATTCTCTCAATAATTGTAAAAACATTTTTTCTACTAAGATATACTAACAGTATACCAATAAAATTAGAAGAGCTACAAAACAATATCTAAATAACCATAGCATTGTCTACTATTTATAAATAGACCACATGAAGTTCAGTTTCTTAGTATGGTTTTTTGTATTAAAACCAATTAAAACTGAATGATGGTTCAGCTTTCTTACCTTTTCATAAATTTTACTAATGTCTTCATTTGAGCTGAATACCAGTTGTACTGATCCGCATCCAGAAGCCCATACTATTTTTTGCACTGCTCTAATAACACAAATATCAGGAATAAACTTTGAAGCCTGAAAACCGAAACAAATATAATAAGTAATTACCACTTCACACATTATAAATATGTATTTAAAAGCGAATCCATGCTACAGCAGTCCATAGTCTTGCATCAGACTCATAGAAACACAATTTAGTTACCTAGCTTAATCATCTACTGCAGCCACTCACAGTCTTCAAGCCAAAGAATTTGGAAGTGCTCAATATTTAACCATACTAACCTCGTCAGATATTTGTTGTGCAAGGCGTATTGCTACATTTCTTAACATGCACTCTGAAGTTGGATTAGGAATGTTCTGCAGAGCAGTTTGCAACACCACTGCCTGGTCATGAGTCGCTTGGTTGATCTGCAACAATTTATTTTTAGTATTATTAAATGGATAATACATTCTGTCCAACAGTAAAAGTATATTCAGAACATTTTTTCCATTGCTTTTATGCAAATACAACCACAAATATTAATATGAATGTTCAATTATCCTTATGATAATGAAGTTTATTAAAATAGAACTGTACTGATAATTTCCTCATGACAGATCTCATCTCATACAAACTTTTAATATCATATCTTATTATAAATCTTAATGCAACTGAAAAAGTCATGTCATTTTTTTCAGTGCTGTTGTAACTTTGAATGGTCACTAAATGAACTGCTGTAAAGTCGAGGGCTTCCTGTACTTTTCCTCCATAAATCCTGAGTTGTTGTCTGTCTGTCTGTCTGTCTATTTCGTCTATGATCCTCAATGCAAACAAGACATTAAGGAACTTTCAAAATAGTGCAAACTTTGGAATAAAACAAATGTAAAATTTGTAGCATAACCCAAACATTAAGAAAACCTTTCATATTCATCATCATTCCAAGAAATCACACTACCAATAAGCAGCCAATTACTGGATATAACGGTAGGAACCTATCATTTTATCAGTCTCTAAAGGCTTTTAAATAACCAGATCTTAATGGTTTTTCTAAATGCCAACATAGTTATTGATGATTTGAATGCAGGTCAGATTAAGTTTTATAAATGTTCACTTCTCACTTATATTATTCTCTGTTTGCTTATTTACTGACCTTCCACTGGCACCTTACCAACTGTGAACATTAAATTGCTCCAGATGGAGAAATGGACTTTATGTGATCAAAATGTCCAAACAATTATTTCAAATTTAAGATAGCAGCAGGAAGCATTCATACAGAAAATAATGAATGCTAACAAAATGACAAAGGAGAGGAAATGAAACCTAGTTTCCAGAAATCTTTGATAAATTTATTTGGTTCAAATGCCAATGGGAAAAGTAAATGAGAACAGGATTTGCATAGATTTTTTTTTTAAAAGAATTGGAAGCTGTGTCTTTAAATTTTTTCTTTATTTGTATTGTTTCTAACACTTTTTATTTTTCTATTTTTAAATATACCCTTTTTTGTTATTTAGTTATACAAAAATAAAAATTATACAAAAATAATTATGGTTACCGGTGACATTGGGCTTGTACCCTCTACAACTGGTTGACAAGCTTCTGCCACAGCTCTCACGTGGCCATAACCGATTGCAGTCAGCAGTAGCTTTGCTATTTTTAAAGCATTTAGGTAGGCCCCCCTTCTTGTTTCCATATCTGCATTTGGCAAGAAATTATTTCTAGTCAGCATACTCAATACCAGAGGTAAGCCACCACTTTTTAAGAAATTGAACTGAAAGTCAGTAGCATCTTCTCCCAGAGGCAAATTGGCAGGCATTAACAAGGCATAAACTACCTGGAAAATATAGAGAAAAAAAAGTTACAAAAATGTCACTTTAATAAAACTGCTTTCTAAACTCAGTCATTAGACAGGATAGTATGATATATATAATTAATCATATTCATCAGAATAATCTGATAATTCATTAATATGATGATGATAATGTCATCAAGATCCAAAAACTGAATTTGAAAGACTGTGGCATAAACTGCCTGTGATGGTCCCAGTGGTTATCGACACACTGGATGCAATACCAAAAAAATCTTGGACAGCACTTAGTAAATATATGATTGATAAAATTTCCATCTGTCAATTGCAAAAGGCAATACTGCTTGATCTGCACATATATATACTGATATACGACGACATACTAGTTGGAAAGTATTAATTGCATATGAAGATCAATACTGGCTAAAGAACTGGCAGCTATGATTTCATATTTTTTATACATAGTAATAATAATTGTATTATATGTTTAAGGCCACTCAACTTCCAGAGACCCAGGTTTTCCCTATATTCCTTGTCTAAAAATCTCAAAATTAATAATATAAGGAATACATAAGCCCCCTTCTCAAATGATATCTACAATTTCCCAAACCGGAACCCAATGACATTTCATAACATAAGAAAAACTTTTGGAAAAATGTAGTATAAAAATAATACACTTCTGGAAAATGTATCTCAAAATAATTACAAGCTTCTTTATTTCAGTTATTAAAACAATGCCTGAACACCAGAAACAATTTTTTAAAAAATCAATGACTTTTTTTTCCTTCCATTCAATTGTGTCCAATTCTCAGACATTGCCTGGACAAGTCTGCAGTTTTCTTGGCAAGGTTTTTCAAGAAGTGGTTTCCCATTTCCTCCTTCCTATGGTTGAGAGAAAGTGACTGAATCAAAGCCTCTCCAGCCAGCTTTATGGCCAAAGAGTGACTAAGACTTATGGTCTTCTGATTTCTATCTTGATGCTTTAACCACTAAACCAAACTGGCTCTACACTTAGCCAAAATATTAACTCTACACAAACCTCTGTAAGATATAGCACTTGTGAAGCAGAAGGTCCAAAGAACAGAGAATCAAGGGATGGACTAAGGCTGCTGTCACCAAGTTTTGCATGGTCTAAACATATAGCTCTTAATTTCTCTATAGTAGTATTATCTGAAATACATAAAACAAAATTTAAAAATGTTTCTTCCCCTCAAATATTAAGAAAAACATAATGATTTCTCAAAACATATTTAAAATTGAAATACACTGAAGTTACCTCAGAAATCAAACATCAAAAACATTTCTGAAACATGTTTTGACGTTATAACACACATTTTTCAGGACTACATGACTACAATGCTGGCTCAAGAAAACCAGTTTTTAAAGGTACTGCTATCAGATATGACAACTATGCTCACGCCAGAAAGTACTTTTCCCTTTCTGGATCTAAGTGCAAACTTCTACTATATAATGTGCTACTTTTGAACTTTAATGAGAATTAAGCAAGTAACATTGATTATTGTGTAGTATGTTTAGCAGCATACAGTAGATATGAAAAGTCTGCACATTCCTGTTAAAATATCAGGTTTTTGAGGTATAAAAAAAGATATAAAAAGAAATCAGACAGAGACAAATCACTTCAGAATTTTTCCACCTTTAATACAACATATAAGCTGCACAATTCAATGGAAAAATAAAACAAATCCTTCAGGGCAGAAAAGTAAAAAACTTAAAATAACATGGTTACAATAAATGTGCACATCTTCTTATAAATAGGGATATAGCTGTGTTCAGGATTAACCAATTACATTCAAACTCATATTAAACAGTAATTAGTACACACCTCCTATCAATTAGTGTCTTCCATATAAAGTTCAGCTGTTTTAATAGGATTGTCCTGACATTTACTCAGTTGCCTCTTAGAGAAAAAGCCACGGTCTACTAAGAGCTTACAAAGCATCAAAGGGATCTCATTGTTGGAAGGTATCAGTCACAAAAGAAGGGTACAAAAATTTCTAAGGTATTGGCTATACCATGGAACACAATGAAGACAATCATCAAGAAGTGGAGAAAACATGGCACAACAGTGACATTACGAAGAACTGGATGTCCCTCAAAAATTCATGAAACAAACAAGAAGAAAACTGGTTTGAAAGGTTGCCAAGATGCCTATAGCAACATTAAAGGAGTTGCAGGAATTTCTGGCAAGTAATGATTGCGTACTACATGTGACAACAATCTCCCATATTCTTCATATGTCTGGGCTGTGAGATAGGATGGCAAGACAGAAGCCTTTTCTTACAATAAAAAACATCCAAGCCCAGCTATATTTTCCAAAACAAAATGTGTTACCTACATCAAACACGTTATGGTCTGATGAATTATGGCCATAATTCCAGAGTGGATAAAAGCTGATGATTTTTTTAATATTTAATTTTAATTTTTTTAAAATTTAAATCTGATTTTTTTAAAATTTTTATCAAATTTATTTTAATAAATTGCTTTTTGGGTTAAAAATCTATCTAACAATAGTTTTCTATTTAAAATACATTAATAATTTAGTTTATTCAGCATGAAATGGAGTTTCATGCTACATAACTAATGTAGCATGAGGCTGTATATTCTGCAATATTGGGACTGTCGGTGAGTCAACAGCGGGTCAGAGGAGCCACTACGGGACAGAGATGACAGTTGCTCTTCTAAATTTATTATTTAAATTGAGTTGATTTAAATCAAGCCTTTTTATTAAAAATTTAAATCATGATTTAAATTGTGATTTAAATCAACTCAATT
This sequence comes from Grayia smithii, assembly GCA_032468115.1. Lineage (NCBI taxonomy): Eukaryota > Metazoa > Chordata > Lepidosauria > Squamata > Grayiidae > Grayia > Grayia smithii. The sequence goes on from JANHFM010003142.1 coordinate 104,918, forward strand.
TAAATCAAATCCACCCTGCATAGTTCAAAAAAATATGTTTGGCACAAAAACAACACTGCACATCAAAAGTACATTGCACCCACAGTGAAGCATGGTGGTGGCAGCATTATGCTTTGGGTCTGCTTTTCTTCAGCTAGAACTGGGGTTTAATCAAGGTGGAGGGAATTATAAGCAGTTGCAAATATCAGTCAATTTTGGCACAAAACCTTGAGGCTTCTGCTAAAATGCTGAAGATGAATTTCACCTTTCAACATGACAATAACCCAAAGCAAATACTTCCAAATCAACAAAATAATGTCTTTATTAGAAGAAGAAGATCTAAGTTTTGGAATGGGCCAGCCGAAGCCAACACCTGAATTCAACTGAAAATCTATGTGATGACCTTAAGAGGGGTGTGCACAAGAATGCCCTCAAGGAATTGAGAGGGACAAAACGGATCAAGGTATCTAAAGCACCACTGGTGGAAGACAAGGGTGAACAACTGAATACAGGTAAGAGCGCTATTAAGGCCTACCTCATGGCAATTCAGATGGTGAAGCATTAAGTACTTATGTGCACCAAATGCATGCACATATATCAGCCAGCAACCCTCTTTAAGGTGAGCCATTTCCTCCTGGGAAAGGAGGATTCAAAGGTCTACCTGAAGGGGTGCAATGAGGAATTTTCTGATTTTCCAGAAGGCAAAATTGCTCAGCTTTGTTCCCACTTAGATGCCAGCATGATTGCTGGTCCAGTAGAGAAACCTGGGGCAGGTTTTTGCCCAGTTATGTGGGAACGGTTTGATCCCACTGCTCCTGAGGAAGTAGACACGGAGTATAAGTGCAAGCACCTGTAGTTTAGATCCATGCCCCTTCTGGCTTGTGAAAAATTCCCAGGAAGTGACATGTGAGTAGATTCTGGCAGTGATTACTGCTTCCCTATGAGAAGGGCTGATGCCCCAGCATTTTAAGGAGCCCTTCGATACCATCAAACATGTTATCCTTATTCTCCTTTCATGGGTTGGAAATGAGGGGATCTGTGTTGTCTTGGTTCACTTCTTTCCTTTGTGGCTGCTCTGAGTTGATGTTGATAGAAGCAAGATGTGCAGCCTTTGTTGCTTGCTTTGTGGAGTCCCAAAGGGCTAGATACTCCCTCTGCTTCTGTTTAACATCTACATGAACCGCCTAGATGAGATCATTCACCATCATGGACCGAGATATCATCAATATGCTGAAGACTATTTGTCTCAGCCCTTCTCCATGGAGCCTCCCTCCCTTTGGAACATCATCCCACGGAGATTAAATTGCTTCCCACTTTCATAAAGCCCCGAAGACCTGGTTTTACAAGAGGAATCCAAAGTGGGATGGAGCCTATCAAATGGCTTATCTGATTGATTGCTGTGGCCAGGGGAGTGGGTGATTATTTTTATTGTTTGTATATTAGTTTTTAATTTTTGTACCCCACCCACAGTCACTGAGAGGTGGGTAGCCATATAAATTTAAATAAATAAATACATCAACAAATGCATAGAATACATTTGCAAGGAAGAGTGAGCAAAGTTTCCCAAGATATGCCATGCTGATAGATTCCTACCCAAAAAGACTGAATGCTGTCATAAAATCAAAATGTGCTTTAACAAAATATTAGTTTAAAGGTGTGCACACTTACGCAATGTTTTTGTGAGTATTTTTATTTTTCCCCTCTGAAAGATTTCAGTTGGACAGATTATATTTTATATTAAAGATGGGGGAAAAATCTGAAGTGATTTATATTGGTCTGATATTTTTACATCTCAAAAACCTTGTATTTTAATAGGTTAATAGGTTTAATAGGTATGTATAGATTTTATATATATACTTTATGGCCTTTCCATTTGCAAATATATATTTCAATTGAAACTTACAGAATAAAAAAAATTACCTGGTGGCATTAATTTCATAAGGATACGTGCACCATCTCTAAGGGATGGCATATTTAGACTACTTCCTAGGTCTGCAACTTGCCAAAGAAATGAGATGTATCTAGGATGCAGTGACATAATCTACAATAAAAATAAAAACTTGTCATAAGATGCAAATTTTAAATATTTGCCTAGTATTATAAATTTAGATGCATGTGTTCTTTTACTTACAACTCCGGGCAAGCAACTTTCAACTTCTGGATTTGGACCATCACTATAATGATTGCCATGGTTACCAGGAGAACCCGTAGAAGAATCAGAGGAACTATCAGGGCTTGAAGGCATATTGGAACTTATTTGTGTAAGCTTTGCTGTAATTAACTGCAGACAGAGTAAAATGCAGATTTAAATTGATAAACTACATCAAGTATAACCCATTCTTAAAAGCTTCTGAATGTATTAAACCACAAGTGCGCAAGTTTACTAATGCATAATTCTATCATTACAGATTATATTTATACTGTTATGGGCACACATTTTATCAATATATTTCTTAATACTTACTGTTTTATCTTTCAGATTCAATTGTCCAATTAATTTCCTATCATCTACGGGATCTACTAGTTCGCCTCCAATAAATAATTCTACTTTGGTATGTGCACTGTTGGCTTTAATACGGTTGAGAATGCAACGTCTGACTGAACCAATGGTGTCATTTGTATGAGACCAAACATCCAAATCTTCCACCTGCCGACCTTGGTTTGGAAAACGAACTACTAGAGAGATGTGCTTACCACGAAAAGCTCTGAAAATATAGGGAAATGAAATTCTAGTTAAAACTATCCTGGATATTTAAGAATGTTAATATGGTAAAACACAGTTAATAAATAGTTTTACTCATTTTTAAAACATTGGCAATTTGCTAATAAGAAAATGTGTTTACTTCTGAATTCTTCTGAAAGGGATGGCTGTTTATTTTGTAAGTCATATAAAAATATTTTCCTTGCATGTATCAAATATAATAAACATGACATTTATAATTCTATTGAGCTGTACATACAAACCATTATATTTAGATAATCGAGAAAATAAGTTGACTAGCATAATCCTAAGCATATGTATCCTATTGTAATAGCTATATAAAACTACTAATTTGAATCATATTGTTAGGTCTGTAAGCTATCTTTTGCTTTGGGCCTTCAGGCCAGCCACATTTACTGCTGTGGGAAACTGGGAGGGGAGATTGTATGGAGCAGCGGTGATATATAGTCATAACAACATTCTTTTCTCAGAGAGTCAAGGACATCTTGCCCTGCACCTGGAGGCATCTCTAGTTGGGAAGATGCTTTAATTGGACCATGTGATGGATATGTGGGTGCTGGGCAGGGACCTGGACTTTCTTTTGGGTGGAGAAAACCTAGAAGCTTCCAGATTCGGATTTTCCCAGATGTGCCACTATTACATCTCTAATAAAATGGAACTTTGAGGAACTTCAAGCCTTAGAGTCTTCTTTCGTTGGGAGTGTTACTTGGAACCCTGACATATCTAATTAATAATTCAATCACTGAGCCCTAGGAAATTGACTTTTCCACAAACCTTGACATTGGTAGAATTGTTCGTTCTTCATGATAATCACTGTCACATTCATTTATATACTCTCTTAAAACAGTCAACACTCGCACCATTCTTATTGCTTCTTGTCTTGCACAATTAATACTATCTTTATCTCCATCCAATACACATAAAGTATCATAGGATGCCTTCAAACGATCAAAACAGGACTGAATGAAGTCCTCATGGATAACTACCTGTAGAAATGCCAAGAGACATAATTTATCAATTATTTTAAAAAAGGAAATAACATGAAAAACAAACAAAAACCTTCAAAAAATTACATGTAGAAGTACAGGTTTCCCCAATTTTATAATTCCAAAAACTATTTTAAAAGTTGATTAACAAGCCAAACTTAATTTACAGTGGTATAAGCACTGCCCCAAATATAAGGAATATTAATCATAACTGTCATGTAGTCTGACAGAACGTCAATACTTTATCCCAGTTAACAAAAAATAATGTCAAAATAGCAGGCCTTCACTAGTCGAATGCTTCTTTCCACAGAACAGTACATTATTCTAAAATAATAAAAATTATGCACCACCCAAAGTAGGTAAATATATCTGCTTATGTCAGAGAATATTTGGGGGGGGGGTGTTAATATATTATTAAACATGTTTATATTGTGAAAGCAATATTAAATGTGTATTTATTGTGATTATTTCTACACTGGACTATTTGGTTGACTATTTACAAAAAAAGGTTTTACTCTTCTGAAATTGCAACAAAAATTCCTATAGAAAGAAGTTACTGTAATATTTTACCTGATTAACTTGTAATCTTGGACCAAGGTTAGTATAAATCTCCTTCAGAAGATCTATTGCTCGACTGGCAATATCATCATTCCCTTGAATTACAACCTAAACAACAACATAAAGCATATGTTAAGCTAAAATTGTACAATTATTTTGTACAATTAATTCTATTTAAAGTGATCTAAAATAGCATATGCCCAACTTACCATTTTGGAAATGGAATGTTTTTAAAAACTTTGGAATATCCATACTATTCTACCCATTCTTGAACTGGTATGCCATTTTTCGGACTTAATGCTCCAAACAATAGCAGTTTCTGTTATTCTAGGGGTATTCTGGTTCTATTACAGGTTATTTCATCCAAAATATGACAAACCACTTCTGGTTTTTAACTTCTAGTAAATGGCAGACCATATACAAAATGGCTAGAGTAGCAGGATACGGAGAGCACTGTGGATTTTTTCAGAATATGCTACAATAAAATAATCTAGGCTACATCCAGTGTTCTCATAAGAAGCTACAAAGAAACTTTTAGAAAGCCAACTCGTTACTTAAAAAGCTAACACCAAGTAAATACTGTAAACATGTTTAAAACTAGGTCTTCTAGATTTGTTAATGGAATACTATTTATTTGTTTTACATTTTGGTTATGTTGTGATTTCCCAGGCAAGCACAGATACGAATTTACTATTACCTTAAATAACTGTGGAAGAACAGTTAAGAACAATGGGCACACTTCAAATTTTCCTATTATAAAAATTTAGTCATTGCATCTTTTCCCTATAATTTGGAAATAATAAAATCTTGCTTTAATGGAGTACTCTGAAGAAGGGTTTGCCCATTATTCTCAAATGTCTTTAAAGAATTTATATCATTGTGACAAATTATTTCATCTGTGTGATATCACATATGAAATAATTTGTCACAATGATTTAATGCTATTTACATCAACTACACAATTATGACATAAATTATGTAAATTACTTAAGAAAATTACATACGAAGTCCATTAAGTCAGTCAACGTTTTGCTATATAGTTGATAATGAGGGGTCCTTGGTGCCCTCTGAGTTTGCAGATGTTTCATTACCCCAACTAGGCTAGATCATCATCCCTCATTTCAACCCTGAGCTACAAATATTCTCCTTTATTGATATAGTTGATAAATTTTTTGAAAACAGCTGTACACAATCTTATTATGCTGGTAGTAGTTGAACATTTTCAACTAAAATTGGATAATTCAGCAAATTAAAAAAAACTGTTCATTATATGCTGTTTAGGGACCTTTTGGATCTATGACTTTTTAAAATCTTAAAATACTATACAAGAGCTCCCTACTATCACAAAAACATTAAGCTTTACATCTGGACATATGTGATGTACAAAATAATGAAAGCACATTTAAAATACACAATGATGCATCATTCCACATATATGTAGTTGTTGATTTGTCTGCTTTACAAAAATAGTGTTTGCCATAGGCACTTTTTCAATGTTGTCAATACTATTAACAGAAAGTAAATGACAGTCTCAATTTGAATAGAGTATATTTTTTACACTTACTCTCCAAAGGTAATCTAGTCCTATTAACTCCAAGTCATCCATCATATAGGCACGTCTCTTTGCTACTAGCTTCCCTTCCCGACAGTTCACAGCTTTGAAGAAACGTTCAAAACATTTCATTCCATTTTCTGTTAGAAGTGAAGGGTCCAATTGAAGAACATTGTTTTCAAAAAAGTCTTTATTAATGTCAGGGTCTAAGTCCGGTTCATCTCCCATTAGTTTAGAATACCATTTAAAACAGGCTTCACGATCACACAGGTAGACTGCATTTTCAGCTAAACATTTCCATATTTGTTTTGCCTGAGGAGCACAGAGCCATAATTGACCATCCTTCAGTAAAAATCTTGCAGAAAACAAAGGAACAAATCATTAGAAATATGTATTAATCCCATGAATACTTTAAAAATAAAGTTTACCATATATACCTAAATTCCAAAAATTTGAAATTTCCAAAAGAGTAAAAAGATAATTTAGCATTATTACATAATGTGCACATCACATACTTTCACATTACTCATAAAATATATTCATAAAAGGAAATTATTGTATTTAATATTCTTTGATTACTATAAAAGATTAAGGGGATCAATACAAGAAAATCTGGACAGGTACATAAACTGAATTTCTGTGATCTTCATTTAAGAGACTTCCTTCCAAAACCTGACAAGCTAAATTTCTCTTTTATATTTACTAATCTCTTATCCTTAAAACTAGCTATTTAAATGTGTTTTGAGGAATCAAAAGATATCAAGATCCATTTATTCAAAAAGGAACCTTACTTCCTTTTCCATCCTTCTGAAGCAGCTTGGCTATGGAGTAATTGTTCTAACTGCAGGAACTCTAGTTAAAACAATATACTTGAAATCTGAAAGAGGTTACGTGTAGGTATATCAATATTTTATTAAATGAATGGGAATTAGGATGATAGGATCAAAATTAAGATGCAAGAAGTCTAATCTTTTGCTAAGGATCTTTCTGCAATAATGTCTACAAATCAAAATAAGCTTATACTACATATATTGCAATAAGAATATACAGTTCTTCATCTAAGTAAACAAATATATTTTCTCTGCTTAATAAACAATTATTTTATTCTGCTCCCCCCCCCCCCGCCCCAAACACAAGCTGTGCTTAAACCAACCGTAAAAAGTTCAAACGCTCTTGGACTTCTTGAACATGACTGTATCTACTTCCTGGTCTTACAGTTTGTGGATCATATTCTCCATGCTCTGCAATTTTTAAGAAACAGATCGG
>JANHFM010003142.1:113345-126802 GCA_032468115.1 Grayia smithii
TGGCGGCACCCAGCCTACCAACAATCCTGTCCACTTCATCCAGAGAAACAGGATCAAACTCAACCCAGATGTCATCAACCAGACCGGCACTGGGCTCCTCCCCAGATACTGCACTGTCGGAGTCTATGTCATTCTGGATCCGGGTGATTTTGTCATGCAGGAACTGGACAAAAGCATAAACATGAAGAGGATAAAGATAGACCAAAAATGAACTAGAAGAAGTAAGATCATCCTGGGTAAAAGCAGAGAAACCAATTCCTAAATAACACATGCCAACTGTAAGTATAACATCAAGTTGCTTCCTTATCCCACTTGTACATGGAAAGCTCAAGTTTTGTCAGAATCTGGGCCAGCTATTGTATCTGTCCTAAAGGAGCAAGACTGAAATTTTATAACAATGTACCATTTATTTATGTAATATGGCCCTCCATCCCATATACATGACTCTGGGTGAATAACAATTAAAACAAAATAAAAACAGAATAAAATGAAACCATTAATTAAAAATGTAAATAACAGGTGCAAGCCATCATGCCTCTACGAGTAAAACTGGATCCCTCTCAGAATTGAATCCCAATTCCGACTGCAAATCTGGACTGCTATGGAACACCGTATGAGGGATATGTTTCCCATAAACCCATAATGAAAGAGCCACGGTGCCGCAGTGGTTAGAATGCAGTACTGCAAGCTACTGCAGGCTACTTCTGCTGATCACTGGCTGCTTGCAGTTTGGCAGTTTGGGTCTCACTAGCGCAAGGTTGACTCAGCCTTCCATCCTTCTGAGGTCCGTAAAATGTTGACCCAGATTGTTGGGGGGCAATATGCTAACTCGGTAAACTGCTTAGAGAGGGCTGTAAAGCACTGTGAAGTGGTATATAAGTCTAAGTGCTATTGCTCCCACTCTGGCCCCACTTTCAGCTTTCCTGTGGCCTGTGTGGCGCGTCCGGATTGCTTGTCTTCCCCGCTCCCACATCTCTGCATCCGTCTGCTACTTGGACAGGAAATCAGCTCACCTGTGCTATGCAGGCTGCAGCTGCTGCTGGATATGGTTTGTCCCTCTGCATGTGCCGCGTCTTGTGCGCATGCTGGGCGGGTGAAGCGCCCAGCTGGGCTGATCACCCTGATATCATGTTTTCCTGAAAATAAGTCCTAGTGCTTATTTTGGAGCGTAAAAAAAAATATAAGACTGGGTCTTATTTTCAGGGAAACATGCTAATCTGGCATTTCTTTTATGAATATCCTCTTAGAGGTTAGTATCCAGGGCTCTTACCTTCTCTCCCTCCACCCCTACCCCGCCAGTAAGCCCTGGACTATTATTGCTTCATAGGTTTTTGAGTCACAATTCTATCCTACACTTTAGGATTAAAACTTCCAGAGACCCTTTGGCAGCTTGGTTGTGTGGGTTATCTGCTGAACTCTGCAGATAACTTACTGTAGATGTGTTTGTGTGCACCCCTCTCACTAGCAGGCAGGCAGACAGGCTGCAGAAGAAGCTAGAATGTCTAAGCTGTATACAAGTGGCTGTGAAGAGGGCACCAATTTATATGGAGGGCATATAATATGCTATTTTGGTCTGCAAAATTGACAGGTAGAGGGGAAAATAATACATGACAATATTGGAAGGGGGTGAATCTGGGAGCAAGGAAGAACATTTGAGAGCAATAGAAACAGGCAATGACACATGCTGATTTTTAGAGAATATTCAGAAACCTCTGCCCTTTCCTCATCCCCTTCCTTGCAGCCCCTATGATTATAAGAACAGTTGTTGCAAGAGATGTAACATCAATTAGTGTGGGCAATATAAGGTATAAAATAGTACATGATGGCTCTTTGTAGCTAATGGCTGCTTTTTTATTCCTCTATTTGTGCCTATGTAATGAAAGATTGCTCTTGAATCAGGGGTGTAATATAGTTTTTATTTAATCTTTTGGAGTGCTATAATTTCAGTGGCAATCTAGCTTTGAGTTTGCCAGTCTTCTCAAACTGGTGTTGATTATAGCAACAGTACTTAAAACTTATATACCACTTCACAGTGCTTTACAGCCATCTAAACAGTTTATAGAGATAATCTCACCTACACTGTGTGGGCTGCGGCTGTTGCCATAACCGTCAGCCCATGAGCACTCGCTGCCTCCTTTGCTCGCCATGCCCACCCTCCTTCACTTGGGCTTATTTTTCGCATAGGACAGTGATGGCGAACCTTTTAGACACCAAGTGCCCAAACTGTGTGCGCGTGCATGCCCAAACCAAAAGGTGCGCGCGCAAACATATGCATGAACATGCACACATGCGCAGCAGAGACCTGAAGACCATCTGGCCAGCAGGGCATCACAACACCGGCAGCATGCCAAGATCTTTTTCTTTCATGAGCTTGTTTTGTTGTTTGCAGGGAAACAGAAGCTCATGAAAAAAATGCCACGGTGATCTGGCTCTGTGTGCCACCTCTGGCACGCATGCCATAGGTTCGCCATCATGGACGTAGGGCTTATATTAGGCACATACTTAAAAATCAGGCTAGGGCTTATTTTTGGGATAGATCTTATTTTCAGGGAAACATGATAGCTAGTGTTTATTGGGCTGTTCCACTGAAGTGGAATTATTAATGGCTGGTTGCTGGATCCATACTCCTTTGCTCTCAAGTTTCACATTCTCTCTTATATTGGGCATGAACAATCTGCAAGCACTTTATAGCTATTGGTAATATGCAGTGATAAAACCTTCTGCTGAAAATGGTGAAGCAACCCTTCCTTCCTGGCTGACCTAAATAACTTGCTATTTGCTACTTTCCATACATGTGCAATGAGGACAGGGCACATATACTTGCTAATATTCCTGGTTACCCAGCTTGTGCACACAAAGCCAGAGTCCTATGAGGACACCCAGACAGATTGGGACCAAGTTGTCATAGTGCTCCAGCTTTGTTTGTGGAAGCACCCACAAAGTGCAAACCTCCCTTGAATTACCCACCTACAATTTGAAAATTCCTTTAGAGGATTTTGTAGAAAAAAAACCAACATAATTTTTAATGAAACACTAGCAAGTTCATTTTAATGGCTAAATAACAATTCATCCTTACCTGTGAACAACTGTAATCTAAAATTTTAATGTGGGCACTGAGAGCCTGATCCATGATATCAACTGGAACATCATCACTATGTGCTAAATTCCATAGAAGATTTAGTACTTTGTGTGCCATCACACCATCTTTATCATCTTCTGCAAGACGTCGGATTAGTTCAAGTAGCTTTTCACGTTGTTTTTTACTTGCATTTGTCCAACTTGCCTAAAAATCAAAGGGAAATCAATGGAAAGTTAAAAATACAGTCCTATAATAGTAAGAAAACTTTAAGAAACTGTAATATTAAAATCCAAATTAACATCATTTAGAATTTACATGTAACTATTTTAAATCTATCTATCTATATAAAAGCGAAATACCATTCACGTATCATCACAAAATCTCCAGAACTGTAAGCCTACAAACTTGACATTTGCCACGAATGTTCCTCTTGGCTTCTAGGTTCTCACTGAGAAAGGATTTTTTGAAATGACCGTCAGAGCATTAGTATTTCCTATATTATTATTAACACGCTCTGATGCTAAGGAGTTCTACTCCCCCTCCCTACCGGAAAACAAATCTGTTCCAAATGCAAAACAAAGGCAGAGGAGAGGAGTTTCAGTTTCAGTTTTACTTTCACAGCAGCAAGCAGCTTTACTACAGAAAAGTTGAGCTAAGCCGCGGTCAGGCTCCTTCCTGTCTCCTTCTTGGTCACACAGCAAATACTGTTTCACTTTCCAAACAGCCCTCTGATGCTAAGGAGTTCTACTTCCCCTCCCTACCTGAAAAGAAATCGGTTCCAAATGCAAAACACAAGCAGAGGAGAGGAGTTTCAGTTTTACTTTCACAGCAGCAAGCAAGGGATAGGATAGGGAAAGCTTCTGTGGGGCAAGGCTGAGGGAGAGAAAGGGATAGGATAGGGAAGGTTTCTGTGGGGCAAGGCTGAGGGAGAGAAGGGGATAGTATAGGAGAGGCCTCTGTGCGGCAAGCCTGAGGAAGAGAAGGGGATAGTATAGGAGAGACCTCTGTGCGAGCAAGCCTGAGGGAGAGAAGGGGATAGGATAGGGGAGCTTCTGTGGGGCAAGCTGAGGGAGAGAAGGGGAGAGGAGAGGCCGATCGTAACTACGCATTAATTTTCAAGATGTGTCAATTTATCAAGCCTGATCACATAGTTTCATAGTGAAGCAAGGGTATTCAGCTAGTAATATACATAAATTACATGTTTTCTTCAACCATACTGAGCAATTAATAGTAAGAATTAAGCTGTTTTAAAATAATTTTGAAATATTACATCTGAGTGAAAGCCTCTTTTTCAACTCTTCTAAATCAAAGCAAATTCATGGTCTTACAAATAGAATACCAATTTTTAATATCATTTTAATGTATTTTCCAATAACAATCAAATTTAATGCAAGTCAAACATATCTGGCTGCATAATTATTTTTGCAATTATGAAATTGTAAATTGATAATTTACAATTATCAAGAAAATGCAAGAAATTCATTGGTTTTTTACCCATTAAGAATTCAACAAATCTAAACTGCACTTAACCAACAGGAGAATAAAGTACTTTTTAAAAGACAATTGGTTTCCAGTGTGATTTCTTCATAAGTCAACTGTAAATTCTCTGATTCTACTATATCATTTGAAAAGAAATGTCAATATGTCTTATATCTGTAGTAAAATATTAATGAAATATAATTTCTACATTTTAACATACAATTTCAAATACTATAAACAACAAAGAGGAATTGACTCAAGGTAAAAGAAACTTCAGGAAGCTGAATCTGAAGATGATTTACTATATTAACAGAATAACAGAGTTGGAAGGGACCTTGGAGGTCTTCTACTCCAACTTCTTGCTCAGGCAGAAAACCCTATACCATTTCAGACAATGGTTATCCAATCTCTTCTTAATAACCTCTGGTATTGGAGCACCCACAACTTCTAGAGGTAAGCTGTTCCACCGATTAATTGTTCTAACTTTCAGGAAATTTCTCCTTAGTTGTAGGTTGATTCTTTTCTTGATTAATTTCCTTCCACTGCTTCTTGTTGTGGCTTCAGATGCTTTGGAGAACAGGTCGATCCCCACTTCTTTATGGCAGCCCCTCAGATATTGGAACATTGCTATCATATCACCCTTAGTACTTCTTTTCATTAAACTAATTATACCCAACTCCAGCAAACTTTATATGTGTTAGCCGCCAGTTCCCTGATCATCTTAGTTGCTCTTCTCTGTATTCTTTCTAGAGTCTCAACATCTTTTTATATCATGGCGGACAAAACTGAATTCAGTATTCCAAGTGTGGTCTTACCAAGGCATTATAAAGTGGTACTAACACTTTACAAGATCTTGATCCTATCTCTATATTAATGCAGCCTAGAACTGCATTGGCTTTTTTAGTAGCTGCAGCACATTGCTGGCTCATATTTAAGTAAATGTTCACTAAGACTCCAAGATCCCTCTTGCAATTACTACTATTGAGCCATGTACCACCTATTACCATGTTTCCCTGAAAATAAAACCCTGCCTTATATTTTTTTGAACCCCAAAATAAGCGCTTGGCCTTATTTTCGGGGAGGTCTTATTATTTTGGGGTGCATGGAGGAAACAAGAGGAAATGGCGGGGACTGGCTGCGCATGAGTTTAAATATTTTCAGGGAGGGCTTATTTTCAGGGGGGGCTTATTTTAGTGCATGCGCTCAAAAGCCCGATTGGGCTTATTGTCAGGGGATGTATTATTTTAGGGGAAACAGGGTAACATCAACATAAATTGAAATTTGATTATATCCTACTTAAATAGGATAGCAAATTAATAGACTAATTACCTTAAAGCAATCAAACAAATGGTCAAGCTGTTCAGGAGAGAAATCCCAGGCCAATTTTGCAAGAAGATCATGTACATTTTTCACAATGGCTTCATGTTTTCCTGCCTTGAAGAGCAATATTATTAATGTTGTTTTTATGTTATTTGTAGAAAAAGGTACAACATGTAACATTATTATCACAAAGTACCATTTTAAGGTAAACTGATTAAAAAGTCAAGGACTGGTATGGTAATTTATGCTTTACAAAGCTATCATCAAGAAGGCACAAAATAAATGAAGGGGGGGGGGGACATGAGAATGCTTAATAATACAAGGTTCCTTCTACTATATGTATCTCAGCTTGAACAAAACAGCACCAAGCAGCCTTTAAAGAATTTCAAGCTACACCTAACTTGTGAGAGAAAGCTAGAGCATGAAATGTGATGATAGAAAATTAATATTGCTTCATTACATAACATCAAGGAGAAAACTTGAATTTTCCCTAGAAAGTACTCTGGAAGCTGTTTAGGACAAAATGTGAGAACTGCTTCAAGCTTCATGAGACCTTTGGTTGAGAATGATAAAGCTGATGGGTGAAGGTTATTAGAACAGATATAGGTAGTCCTTGACTAACAACCACAATTGAGCCTAAAATTTATGTTGTTAAGTGAGACATTTGCTAACCGAGTTCTGCCCCATTTTATGACCTTCTTGCCACAGTTAAGTGAATCACTGCAGTTGATAAGTTAGTAACACCAGTGGTGGAATTCAAATTTTTTACTACCAGTTCTGTGGGCAAGGCTTGGTAGGCGTGGCAGGGGAAGGATATTGCAAAATCTCCATTCCCACCCCACTCTGGGGCCAGCCAGAGGTGATATTTGCTGGTTCTGTGAATTACTCAAAATTTCTCTTACTGGTTCTCCAGAACCTGTCAGGACCTGCTGAATAGCACCCCTGAGTAACATGGTTGTTAAGTGAATCTGGCTTCCTCATTGATTTTGCTTGTCAAATGGTGATCACATGACCTTGGGACAACGCAACAGTCATAAGTATGAACCAGTTGCCAAACACTTGAATTTTGATCATATGAGCATGGGGGTGCTAGAAAGGTTGCAAGTGTGAAAAATGATCATGTCCCCTTTTTCAGTGCTGTTGTAATTTTAAATGATCATTAAATGAACTGTTGTAAGTTGAGGACTACCTGTACATTCTATGAATAAATGCAAAGAAAGGAGAATGAGATCAGAAAAGATTGGGAAAAGTTTAAACAAAATCTGTAAGCACACTTAGAAGTTCATGAAGAAGCTAAAAGGTATAATTAGAGTGAGTGGGGTGAGAAAGTTTAATATTTGGATAATGAATTGCTGGATGGACATAAACTAACGAAAGTGACAAGACTGCAATGCTTAAGATCAGAGTAGGGGTGTGCAAGATCCAAAGTATGTATTTTGTTCTAAATTTTTATGAACAGCTTCAAAGCCGTCCCATTTCAGTAAAACAAAACATTTAGACTGAAACAAAATCTGGAGGGATCTCAGGGTGATATTTTTATGGGATGAATAGCAATAGCATTTAGACTTATATACCATGGTTTACAGAGTCAGCATATTGCCCCAACAATCTGGGTCCTCATTTTACCTCAGAAGGATGGGAGGAGTCGACCTTAAGCCTGGTGAGATCTGAACTGCCAAATTGTAGTGAGCTGGCAGTCAGCAGAAGTAGCCTGCAGTACTGAATTTTAACCACTGCGATACAGCAGCTCTTAAATAAATAAAGGCTGCTTCCCACCTTCCCCTCAGTAGCACCTAGAATTTCATATCCAACTTGCCTTGTCAATCCTCATTTTTGCCAGAACTTCCCTTCCCTCCTTCCCCTCAGGCATTGTGGATTTACTGCCCTATATACCACTATGTACCAGTTCCCTACTGTAATTGTCCCAACAATAAGAAACATAACCTAAGCACAGCATCTTTCACAGCCTCTTCTGTCCCTGATCTTCCCAGAGCCTGCCCTCCTAAACAAAGGGTTGTAAATTGAGGACTACCTGTACTGAACAATTTGAACTAGAGCTACTGCTAAAAATACTTGAGGTTTATTTGAAACTTTAAAAGTTAAATTTTTTGCACTCTTGTAAAGGGATAGGAAAATGTTTCAGAGACAAAAGAATTAAATGTTTAATATTGCAGTACAACAGATAGACAAAATATGGCCATGCAAAATAGTCTCACTCAAGATGATAATATTTAACTCTTACCTGGGCAGCCCAAATGTTGTCAAGATCTTGCAAGGTTAAGGCCTTTTCTTTGATGACAAAACGAAGAATTTTCTCTAACTTTTCTACATACTGAGGTTGATGTAGACTATCTCTCAACACAATTGATAAAATGTTGTTTTGCTGGATCCATTCCTAAACAGAACATGAATGTATTAGATACAATTAAAATATATACATATTTCCCTTTGTTTTATTTTAGATGAGTGAAGCAATGCATATAAAACTTTTGGGGCTGGGAACCACAATTTGAAAAAAAGGAATACTAATAATATTCATCAACTTTTTCTTCTTAGAAGGAACGTTGGACTTACCTGAACATTCGTTCTAAGTGCGCTGCAAGAGAGTCCAAGCAATGGGTAATAACTCCTGTTGATTGGCCAGAGACTGAGTTAATTTTGTTGAAATACTCCTCCTCCTTCCGGTTGAGCTCCACTTTATTAACGATATCCTGGTTGTAGAGATACCGAAACCTGTAAAGAAGCACAAGTGACCCGACCCTGGACCCCTCGAATAGGGTGGGGTTGGACTCTCTTGCAGCACACTTAGAACGAACGTTCAGGTAAGTCCAACATTCCTTCTCCAGTGTGCTGCTGTGAGAGTCCAAGCAATGGGATATACCCAAACTACATATCCCTAGGGCGGGGAATTTGGTTGTCCAGGGTCCCCTCAACTGGAAGGACCTGCTGTAGCACTCTGCGACCGAATGCAGCCTCAGCTGATGCAAATTTATCAATCTTGTAATTCCGAATGAACGGAGAAGGGGAGGTCCATGTAGTGGCCTGGCAGATCTCAAGAATAGATGCCTGGGTGGCCCAAGTGGCTGCACTTCTGGTAGAGTGGGTGGTGATGGGGCCTGGCCTGGTCCGTTTTTGGAGGTCATAAGCCAAAGAAATACAGGCTTTGAGCCATCGGCCGATGGTGGAAGGAGACACCTGTGAACTCAGGGATCTGGGTTGGTAGGAAATGAAGAGGGCTTCAGTCCTGTGGAAACTAGACATACGACGTACGTACTTGCGCAAAGCCCTGCGGACGTCGAGTGAGTGCCACTTATGTTCTGATGTTGTTGCAGATTGGGGCAAAAGTCAGGTAGAATTATTTCTTGGGACCTGTGAAACCAACTGTTGATCTTTGGGATGAATGTTGGGTCGAGACGAAGAACGACTAGATCGGGATGAAAGATGCAGAGGTCTTTTCGAATGGAGAATGCAGCCATTTCCGAAATTCTGCATGCTGAAGTAATTGCTGTAAGAAAGGCAACCTTGAAGGCGAAGATCTTAAGACTTTCAAAGTGGTTCAAATGGAGAAGAGGTAAGGGCTTGTAACACAAGACTCAAATCCCAAGAAGGGAACCTGTGAACTGTAGATGGACGAAGGTTGGCTGCTCCTTTCAGGAAATCGCGCACTCTGGGATGTTGTGACAGAGTTGCAGCTCCTTCGCAGGAAAGAACCATAGCCAAGGCTGCCAACTGTCGCCGAAGGGTGTTGATGGCCAGACCCTTGTCCGGGCCCTCCTGGAGGTAATCCAATATATGTTGGACGGAGCCAGAGGTAGGATCAAGGTGGTTTGATGAGCACCAGGTATGGAAGGACGCCCAAGTAGCCTCGTATAGGCGAAAGGCGGACGGGTGTTGGGATGCCATAATAGTATCGATGACCTTCTTGGAAAACCTGTCTCTTATCAGGATTTCCCGTTCAAATGCCAAACGGCTAATTGGAGCCATTGGGGCTCTGGATGTAGAATGGCTCCCTGGCAAAGGGAGATCCTGTGCGGAGGGATCCTCCAAGGGGGGGCAATGGACAGGTTCATCAGATCCGCGAACCAGACTCGTCGCGGCCAGTATGGTGCCACCAGAAGGACGTCCGCCTATTCCTCCAAGACCTTGTGTATGACCCTGGGTAGAAGGGGAACTGGTGGAAATGCATAGAGTAGGCCTGGCAGCCAGGGTCTTCTGAGAGCATTGATGCCTTTGGCCCCCGTTGCTGGGAATCTGGAAAAGAATCGTCGGAGTTGTGTGTTGGAGGGGCTGGCAAATAGGTTGACCTGGGGGAGGCCAAATTTGGAGACTAGCTGTTGGAAGAGGTCAGGATGGAGTTGCCATTCTGAGGGGTCGATGGTCTCCCTGCTCAGTCAGTCCGCCTGAGTGTTTGTCGAGCTGGAGATGTGCTCCACTTGGAGAGAGAGGAGATGACTCTCAGACTACTGACAGAGGGCTCTTGCTTCGTGCATGAGTAGTCTGGATTTTGTGCCCCCGATGGTTGACGTGCGCCTTGGCCGTCACATTGTCCATCAGGAGGAGCACATGCTGACCTTCCAGCTTGGTCTGGAAGTGGCGAAGCGCTAGATGCGTGGCTCTCAATTCCAGCCAGTTGATGTCATTGTTTAGGTCGTCTGGGGACCAACGGCCTTGCGCCATCTGGTCTTGTAGATGGGCCCCCCAACCGTAGAGACTGGCATCTGTGGTCAGTATGAATCGATTGGGCTCCCTGAACAAGCAGCCTCTTTCCAGAGCCCTGGACCTCCACCACCTCAGGAAAGCGAGGACTCCTGAGGAAACACTGAGGCAGGAGTTGCGGTTGCTGAGACCAGCTCGTTGGCTTGGAAGAAGAAGCCATTGTAGAGCTCGGGAATGTAGAGCTGCCCAGGGAACTATGCCCAGACATGAGAGGAGAGGAGCAGGACAGAAACCCGTCTGTGGGAGGTCACCTGTTGTGCTGTGGAATGGATGTTGACGAGGTGTTCCTAAAATATGAATACTTGGCAGAGGAGTGTGTCTATTCATGTCCCTAGATGCACCAAGGTGGTGGATGGTTGTAACTGGCTCTTTTCCCTGTTCACCGTGAAGCTGTATTGTTGAAAGGTTTGAATGGTGAGATTGATGTCCGAGTAGGCCTGTGCCATGGTGGACGATTGTGTTAGAATGTCGTTGAGATAACATTGGGTTCTGACTGGGATCGCCCATAGCTGTGCTGCCACGACGTCCAGTATTTTCGTGAATGTTTGTGGGGCTGACAATAGGCCGAATGGCAGGGCCCGATACTGATAGTGGGACCCT
This sequence comes from Grayia smithii, assembly GCA_032468115.1. Taxonomy (NCBI): domain Eukaryota; kingdom Metazoa; phylum Chordata; class Lepidosauria; order Squamata; family Grayiidae; genus Grayia; species Grayia smithii. Next base: position 124,540 of record JANHFM010003142.1, read on the forward strand.
GCATAAAAGAATCAGAGAAAACGTCTGTGTGATGGTCAAATGGATATGTGGAGATAGGCCTCGTGGAGGTCTATTTAAGCCAGAAGTCCCCAGTCTGATGCTGGTGAGAATGCTTTGGAGGGATTGCATTTTGAAACGTCTGTATTTGACACACACGTTGAGTTTTTTGAGATCGAGGATGGTTGTGGTGCTGCCTGATTTCTTTCGGACGAGAAATAGGATTGAGTAGAAACCGTTTTTTTGATGATGGAAGGGAACCAGCTCTATGGCACAGATGTTTAGGAGGTGACGGATTTCGGCCTCCATCAGGGCCCTCTTGGTGCAATCTTTGGGTATGGAGCACTGAATGAAACAGTTTGGCGGTTTTGAGGTGAATTCTATTGTGAGGCCTAGGGTTACGGTCTGAACGGCCCAGATATCGGTGGAAGCGGCTCGCCAGTGTGGGGCAAATCTGGCGAGTTTTCCCTCGATGGGACCCGAATCAAGGTAGTCACTTTGACCTGCGGTAGGGTCTGGAACCAGATCCTCAAAAGGAGCGTCTGGATTGGGTAGATTTTCCGCAGTCCCTGAATGCCTGTCTGTCAAGTGCGCTGTCGGTAGATTGGTTGAAGGCCCTGGAGTGTGCTGGGGCGTGAAACCCATAGTCTTGACTACGAAATGGCTGTCTGCGGTATGTGAAGGGAAATCTACGGTCCGTCCTTCACTGCTTGGATGGAAGAACCTTACGTTTGTCCCTTCCTTCTACAAGGATAGGATCAAGGGTGTCTCCAAAAAGGGAACTGCCCTTGAAGGGGGCTGCTGCCAGTTGCCACTTTGTCTTCATATCGGCCTGCCAGTGGCGGAGCCAAATGAGGTGACAAGACGTAATGTTTGATGCAAGTGCCCTGGAAGCAAATTTGGCGGAATTAAGGGTTGCATCTGCTGAGTATTCAGCAGCAGCGATCAATTTATTAATATCTTGGTGCAGGCGGGTATCATCTGGGGAGATTCTAGCCTGTAGTTGCCTGAGCCAAATGAGGGACGTCCTGTTGAAGGACGCCGCTGTGGCTGATCTTATTGCCCAGGTGATTGCACTGTGGGTTTTGCAGTTAGCTAACTCCGCTTTCTTGTCCTCTGCTTTGAGACCATCAGCCAAGTCAGAAGGGAGCAATGTGAATGTTGCTAGGCTAGCCATGGGCGTGTCCATGGCAGGTAGGTGAAGGAGATCCTCTAATTCTTTTCTACCGTGTAAAGCTTTTTGTCCATGCCACTGGGGACGTTGATTGACCCTGGTTGTGCCTACTGCCTTTGAATGATGTCCACAAAGAGCTTAGGCGCTGAAATGGCCTCCTGCGCCGTGACCAGCTCAGTGAACAGGAATTCTGTGGGATCTCGAGGGTCCGAAGATCCCTCAGACTGTCCCATGTTTGCTGTCTGCTTTGCTTTGTGCAGAAGTATTTTAAAAATCTCGTATTTGAAAAGGCCCTTGGTAGTGGGCCTGTCATGGATGAGACCGTCTTCCTCAGAAAAATTATGTTCATCAAGGTCCACCTCCTCAGGGAGATAGGAATCGCTTTGATGGGAAGGGGAGTTGGAAAGAGAGTCATCTGATTCTACTCTGGCATGGCACTCCTTGTGTCTTTGTGGTCTATGAATGGAGTGGGCTTCTGGCTGCATGGAACCAATGCCTCTCTTGGTAAGGGCTGCCTCAATTCCTTGTGAGATGGTGTGTGTAATCATTTTACACATAGCCTTGGACATATGGGGTGAATCCTCCTCCGCTGGGCGTAGACCTGCCGCGGTCGGAGTGAAGGTGGCAGATGGGCGAGATCTCTGCCTGTTGGAAGCAGGTAAGTAGAGGAGATGCCTGAGGAGACGGTTGCTCCGCATCAGCCTCCTGAATTTCTTGTGGCTCAAATGATACATTAGGTGACCAACCTGTGGGATTGGGATGATGAACCTGGGCCACTGTAATGATTTGAGGAGAAGATACGGGGGCCACCGTGGAAGGGGGTGCTTTGGCTCTCTTTTGTGCCCTGGCAAATTGTTTCTCAAGGGCACATTGCTGTCTTTGGGCATCCTTAGCTGCAGCAGCCGATGAGTGGGTTGGTTGAGATGACTTTGATCTGGTGTTAGGGCCTGATTTGCGGGCCTTCTTTTTACTGGGGCCCTGGCTCTCATCAGGTGCTACCTCCCTGATGGGGGATGCTGAGACCTGGGAGGAAGATGGACTGAGATCCGCCATATTAGTGGGCCGAGAAAAACAGTCACACGCCAAACCAGC
>JANHFM010003143.1:15472-29710 GCA_032468115.1 Grayia smithii
AAAGATACAAGCTTTGGATATTTTTTCTCAATAAATAAATGAACAATTGTAATGTTTTATCTTTATTGAATTGGTTTATCTACTTTTAGGGCTTTTGTGAACAGCAGATAACATTTTAGATCATATTTATGTAGAAATATTTAAAATACAAAAGGGTTCACATTTTTTTAACTGCCACTGTACAAGCGTTGCTTTTATATAATTGAGTATATTAAAACAATCAAGTATAATGTTATTTGCTTATTTTAGAATCTATGCAACTCAGAACTTTGATAGTTAAACATACATTTCCAGAACATCACTAGAGTAAGTGGTATTGCATTAAAACCTGTAAACATAGATTATAATTATAAAATGAATTTGAGTCCACTGAAATGCAATACTCTTTCATAGTTGCTTGCCACTGGCCTCTGATACTAGTAAGGAACAAAGTTCAGAGCATCAGAAAGGCATCAGTTTGTCTATTTGCGACCTAAACTAGCATTTCCCTTAATTTGTCCTGTTGTCTTATCACCACAAAATTTGCCATCCATGCCTTCTATCCAACCACCTCTTAACAATGAATCACTTTTCATTCTCATAATATTCTATGAAAGATTGATAGTTCTATAACAGAAAGTTTGTGGTACAATTCAGACACAAATTTGAAGAAAATGGTTTTCAGTTATTTAACTATGTTACAAATATTTTCATTAAACAGGATTGAACTGTTTTTAAATATTCTTCAAGAAATTGTATGTAACACAAACAGAAAGTAAAGTTTCACTAAATGAGTTTTTACATGCATCACAGAATAGTGAAGTAAAACAAATGCAAAAAATACTGTTTTTTATTATTCATCTTTCACTCATCTATATGATGCCCCTTTTCCCTGAATATTACAGAATCTTTCCCGTTCAATCACCTACAGGCATACAGCTGGAAGGAAACCAAACACAATTCATCTAGAAATCTTTCTGCCTTAGAGTAAAATTCTCCAGGCATTAAAATATATTTATTTATACTATGAATTAACTTTACTATATCAGCTATCTTGAGTTTGTTTATTTATTTATTTATAATCCAGTCTTATTGTGATATATCTAATGCAGTGATGCACAATTACAACTGCTTCTGTGCTTTCAGTTATATTGCTATGGTATTTATAGTCTATGTGTTATTCTGTGATTGTTCTATATTGAATCACATAGATTGTGACTGAAATATGTTAAACAAAGATTTCATAGCAGCATTGATTTGCTTAAGTAATCTGTATCTGGCAGAAAATGTCCCTGAATGTACATAATAACATCAACACTAATTAAATTGCATTAATTTAATATTACAAAACTCATCAATAAAGCATATATAAAGTAATGTTATTAAAATATCCATTAAAAAAACTTCTGAAAAAAAGCAGAGAAAAGAAAATTGGGGTATATTCATATTCCATTAACTCCTTGTGATATTAATAAATTGAGACCAAGACTTGATTTACAAATCAAAAAATCAAAGTAAGGAGACTGATCTAAGAAACAGAAACACTCAAATTATTTTTTTTAGGATGAACTAAATTAATAGTTAATTATGTTCTGAAATAAATAGAAACAAACAGAATTATTTAATGGATTTAACAATAATAATGTATCTCAATTACATGGACTGAAATATTTTATATTAATTGATTCTAGAATTTCCAAGGAAACTTAACATGATGCCAAGTTATTCTTTGGTGATTATTGAAATTTAGATGAATTGTGTTTCAGAGTGCTAATATGCATTTTCCAGGAATGTTTCATATATAATAATAATGATGCTTGACATTTTGTTTACTTTTGGTCTACTTTTGGACTATTTTTGTTTACGTATAGGACTATACGGTCCTATATGAATTAACATGTCCTTTACTTGCAAATGAGTGTGGTTAGGAATACACACAAACAGACATATACATGTATATGTTTATGTATCATATAAAATTCAATCATTCATAAAATTTTATGATGCAGCAGGCATACTACAAAAAAATATAAGATTATGAATTTGGAATATTTACATGTAGAAATACATGAAATAAAATAGTTTATAAACCTGTATTTTATGAGAAAATGCATTAAAATAATCCTTAAATGAATGAAATAAATAATTATTAAATGGTTATAATGAAAATGTCTTAGCAAACTATCTTTCCAGTCACAGTTAACATTTTTGCATTCCCTCTTGCTGACTTTCATTATGAATATTATTCTAATTGGAAGAATCAGTTGTTGCTCATTCAACACACCCATGTTGCCCATAAGAAGGACATCCCCTTAAAGTTTTTCATTCTCTTTACCTATATCTATAATTTTATCATTTTTCAATATTCTTTCTACATATACATCTCCCTATATCATTTGTTCTTATAGGCTAAAAATCATTGCATTCACTTGTTTCTTTGTTTGCTATATACTAACAACTCCCATAATAATAAATGCAATTTTCTCAATGTTCACCCCAAATCATTTCATCATTTTGTTATTATTTTTATAGATTCTCTTAGAGGCTGCATGTTTAGCCACTGATCCTTCCTCCAAAACAATTTTTTAATTCCATCAAAACTATTCTGAACGTTTCTTTGCTTTATTCCATCCTAATTATTCCTTGCTCTCTTTGACTACATCCTTTCCAGTGGTGGGTTGCTCCAGGTTCGGTCTGGTTCGCGCGAATAGGTAGTGGTGACGCTGTGACGTCACTGAACTGGTTCTACGTGTCCCGAACCTGCTCCCCCGCGTGCCCGTACTTACCGATCTGCGTGCAGAGCGCATGGACCGCACTTGTACGCATGCGCAGGAAGTTTTTGAGGTTTTTCCGTCAAAAAAAGCTTCTGCGCATGCACGGGAGCGCCCGTTCGGTGCACGCGCATGCGCCAGACACACGCATGCGTCAAACACGCACAAAGTGCGTGCACCTTTAGAGCCAGTAGTGGAGGTAAGTAGAACCCACCCCTGATCCTTTCCATCTATTTTTTTTTCAATTGTGCAGCAGTTATTTTGTTACATGCATTTTCTCATCTATATATCCTTTCCCCAAGCATCCTTTTTCATACTTCACATTAGTTTACCTGTGTAAACTGCTGTGACACTCTATAATATAATTCTTTTTCGTTTGATCCAAGCATTCTGTCAACTCATAAAGCATTCCAGCACTCCCATAGATGGGAAACTCAAGAAGTGAGAACTGTCAGAAAGGCACCTTTAATATTTTTTTCGTTTTTGTTTTTTGAGTTAATACTAGTTAGAGTACAATGTAAACATAATGTTGAAAATTGCAACTGTAAGTTCCCAGGCTGACTTAAAGTAAACTGATTAAGGTAGAGTCTCTTTGAAACATTTCTTTCCCACAGTAATCAACACCACACTCGCACACTAACCACCAGTATAACTGGCTGCTTCTTTTTTTACTCACTGAAGCTCTGTATTAGTTCTAAGCTAATTTCCAATAGTCCTTCTACTTTCACTCATGTTTCTTTTACTTCTTTGCTTTTACTACATTTTTTATTAATGATCTACTCCTGACACTACCAAAAAATAGTCTGTTCATATTCAGGACCTTTAATTATCCCTGTATCTGCTTCTAGCAGACATATATTTTTCTTGGCTAGTATTTATTCAGAATGTTGCATGCTTTTCCCCAAAACCTGTAACTGGCTTTTCTGTTACCATCTTTCATTACAGAAAAAAATGCAACTAAAATTCTGTGAAAATCTACTTTCATATACAATGTCAACAATCTAAATAGGACTTCATACTTTATGATATACAATTTAATCTTTTCATTCGTAATTAAACCTACACATCATGTCCTTACACTCATCAACTTCACAGAATCAGACCAGCCTCATTAGAATTTACTACATGCTTCTTTATTTTAGCTTCATAAACAGAAAATATACATATTTTTCTTTCTTTCAGGGCATTTGTGTAAAACTATAGAGGATGACCTTGACAGAGTGAAAGAAAAGATTTGTTTCCAAGGCAACAAACAGATAAAAGTGGCTTAAGCCCATATGAAGAGAGAAGTTTATGAAAACATGCCAGACAGGCAGCTCCTTAATTCTCAAGAAGATAAAAGATGGAAATTACACTCAAGTACTTGCAAGTTTTAGCCAATCTATAACATTTGTAAAATCTATCAAAATATTTTAGTGTACTTGTTAGTTTCTTGATACAGTCTACCTTACAAGGCTGACAGTTTGTCCTTACTGCTTATACATCTTATATCATGGTTCTTACTGCTTATACATCTTATACTTTAAATCACAATCTTTCATATACCATGGTGTTATCAGTGGATAACACCCTTGGATCCTGAATGCCTATAATAGCTTTGGTCAATCAAGGTGTCACATAAATCTTTTTATGTGAACACCAACCTTAGTCACACTCATGCCACATGCAACATTTCTTCCTAACATACAATGGCAAGTATGCTAAAAAAAACTGTCCCCAAAATTCCTGCTTTGCCACCTCATCATACAGGGTACAAGTGGGTTCCTGGGAAAGATGAAGGAAAAATAACAAAAGTATATACTCAGCAGGGTCAAAAGGCAGGAATCCAACTGCCCAGCTAAAGCAATCACGCTCCTTTATTATGCATAGATATATGCTGCAGGTGCATTACTATTATAGAGGAAACAGGACAAATAGTATTACATACTGTATAGAAGAAAGTAATAGTAAACCACTCTTATATTTTATCAAGAAAATTACATTGATAGAAAACATTACAGTATGTGCTTCACTGATTACAGAAATGTCTTCTGTAATTATATAGAATTATAGCTGTGAAATGTGCTTAAAAATGAAAATCAGAAAAAAATGTTGCTGTTATGTGAAACCTATATACCAGTCAGGAAACTACAATATGGACAGAACATGGTTAAAATACTAGTTCCAAAGGCACAAGATAAAGCTGAATATTCTTTCCTTATATTCAACTAAAAACTGAATCTGTGAAGGTAACTTGATTGAAAAAAGGTGTTACAAATAGAAGAAGAAATATCAATTACCTATGCTATGCTGATGCACTAGTCCAATAGCTAAAAATGCAAAGAATCTGCAAATTCTACTAATGAATGTCAAGGAGCACAGGGAAAAATGGGATTAAAATTAAATATAAACAGGACCATCATAGTACTAAGAAGACAATAGTAATATTATATTAGACCTTACAAACAACAGGTAGTACATTCAATCTTAGAACTCAAAGTGAAATTCGCAGTGAAAGCAATAGTTAGATTCTGGTTTTTAGGACTGACTATCAACAATAAAGATGTAGAAATAGACCACAGACTAGCACTTGGTAGTGTAATTATGAAGGCCTTGGAAAAGGTGCCTACAAAGATCAGAAAAATTCAGGCAATATTTTTCTTTTCCTACCTATAGAAGCAAAAGTTGGAATTTGAAAAGCCGATTAAAAATAATATTGATATTTTTGAAATTTAGTGTTGGGAAGGATTCCTGAAAATACCAGGGACAGACAAGAAATTAAATAATTAATCTAGAATTCTCATTCACAGAAATTACCAGGCTCAAATTATCCTACTTTGGACATTTTATGTAAAGACCTAGCTCTCTATTCTGGAAAAAATGGAAAGAAAGAGAAGATCACAACCAGCAGCTATGTGGATGCACTTAACTATAGTAGCAGTAGATGCAGCCTTGGAAAACTTGAGAACCAAATTGATAAGATTCTCCTGGAAAAAAAATCTACCTATATGGTTGCTTGATCAAATGGAATATATATAACATCTTACAAACAGAACAAAACCTCAGTTTTACCTCAAAGATATCTACATATGCTACATAAATCAGTGATGAAATGTAAAATTTGTTACTACTGGTTCTGTGGGCTTGTCTTGGGGTGGGGTGGGGGGGTAATGTGACTGGGTAGGCATGGCCAATTTTTTTTTACTTTGTTAAAGATTTTTTTTACAACCTATTCACCTGAATAGGTTGTAAAAAAATGCTTTTAAAAGTTTAAAAAAAGGCTCTGACAGCTAAGCTGCCTGATTGTCAGACTTTTTTTTACCTTTTAAAAGCATTTTTTTTACAGCCTATTCTGCCAAATGATCATCGGAGCCTTTTTTTTACTTTTAAAAGCAGGAAGTAAGGGCACCTGAGCTGGTGGGCGGAGCCTCGTGCCACCATTGCTACCGGTTCTCCGAACCACTTGCCACAATCGCTCCTGGATCACACGAGTCAGTCTGAACCAGGAGGATTTCACCCGATATAAATTTGGATCTCTGATCAGTGACAAAGCCAGAGCAGCCGCCAAGATGACAAAGACGAGGCTAAAGCTTTCGATGCAAACCAAGAAGTGTTCAATGTGGCATCCGCCGAAAACTGCAGCGCAGTGATGACTTTTTGTCCAAGCTGGACGGAAGAGGAGCAGACCCGGAGTCTCCCACTGTTTCATCACTACTGATACAAATAAAGGAGGAGCTGGGACTACATCAACCTTCCTGGTTGTTCAGAAAAGAAAAACACTGCCCCCTCCAAGGAGGAAGCAGGCACCTCACCTTCTGGAGAAGGCCCCAGCCGAGCAGCATTAATGGCCTTGTGCAACAGAGATCTGAACATAGCAGGAGGAAAAAGACCCGTAAAGGGGGGTAGATCAGGTAGACCAGTAAAGGGGATAGAACAGGCAAAAGGCCTTCGTCCTCAGATAATTTATCCCCTGCCGTGCAGCACGCTCCCTGCGGAACTAGCCAAAGAGGCTCTGGCAGACAACTTCGTGGTCAGAAACTTCACCTTCCACCTCTGACAAATCCGAATCCTGAGGAGAAACAGGTCTAGAACACAGAAGAGCCTGAGACAGGCCTTCCTTAATTGCTTTCGCCACAAAAGCCTGGAACTCAGATGGAATAGGCCACTCCAACCCTTCCCCAGACTCAACTAAAACAGGAGGATCAGGATTGGAAGGTTGGTCACCCCACAAAGCCTCAGCAGGAATGCTAGTTTGGCAGTCAGCTAATGAAACTTGATCCAAACGCCTGGCCAGAGAGGCAGGCCTGATGTTATCAGCAGATTGATCACCAGCTTTGCTACACAATTTTTGCAACTTCAAATGCCTCCTGCGCTCTTGCTGCAACACTGCCTTAGAATGAAACCTAGGATTACCAAATCTTTTCTGAGCACATACCTCCTCACTTTGCACACTCCTCAATGAGACAGACTCCTGCAGAACCTCAGAGCTGGGGGCGGGGGAGCTTCCACCACTTCTCCCTTCCTGTTAGATTTAGCCTTAGCTTTAGGCATAGTGAATTCCAATCCCAAGAAAAGGCAAGATATCAAGTCTGGCTCAGAACAGCAGCCAATAATTCAAGCCCCTCAATAATCACAGAGGTCCAATTGAAACAGAAATAGGAGGCAACAGCCCACAGTAAGGCTTTGAGAACCAAAGGCAATATGCTCCAAAAAGGTCTTCCTCTGAGTAGAGGGAACAGGAAGAGTTAACACCTCAGTTAAGAGGGATCAATGCAGCTGGCCACAGCAAACTCCTAATGAAGGAGTATGTATAAAGGAGGCATCAGCCCACAGTAAGGCTTTGAGAACCAAAGGCAATATGCTCCAAAATAGTCTTCCTTTGAGTAGAGGGAACAGGCAGAGTTAACACTTCAGTTAAGAGGGATCAATGCAGCTGGCCACAGCAAACTCCCAATGAAGGGGTATGTATAAAGGAGGCAACAGCCCACAGTAAGGCTTTGAGAACCAAAGGCAATATGCTCCAAAGTAATCTTCCTCTGAGTAGAGGGAACAGGGAGAGTTAACACCTCAGTTAAGAGGGATCAATGCAGCTGGCCACAGCAAACTCCCAATGAAGGGGTATGTATAAAGTAGTCTTCCTCTAAGTAGAGGGATCAGGGAGAGTTAACACCTCAGTTAAGAGGGATCAATGCAGCTGGCCACAGCAAACTCCCAATGAAGGTATATGTATAAAGACACAGGCCCGATAAACTAGCTTTCCAACACCTGCTGATCAGAAACCACAAACCACCTTCCTAAGCAGGTTCCAAGTCAAATCGCTGCTCGTTATGCTGCAAGTGGTCAAAGGACCATCTAAAGCAGCAAATAATAGCCCAATTGACCTAGGCAAATCAGAGCCAGTAATCTTCCGCAGACCCAGAGGGCAGTGGGAACATGAACGGGCAGTAAAGGCAAAGCCCGACCTCCAATCAGCCTGCAGGCCAGGGAAACACAGAGAAGCTCCACGTGGGAGAGCTATTCAAAATGGCCACCGGAGCACGTTGGTAAACAAAGAAAATGGCTGCCACAATGATGAAGCCTCTAAAAGGGCTCCGTTCGCTTCTCCAAGAAGCTAAAAAGCCCCAAAAGAATCAGAAAACATTTAGGCTGCAAGAACTGAATCAGTCAGCCTCCTAGCAGTCAAAAAGGCAATCCGACCTCACCGACAGCTGATTGCAAAGGGAATCAAAACCCCACATGAAAGTAACTCAAATAAGGCAATTTTCAAAGAAGTAGAACTAAACCAGCGATAAAAGAACAAAGGGACTGAAGGAGCAAAGCTCCCAAAGCCTAATGCAAGGGAGGAAATGAAATACAAGCAAGGGAAGGGAACCACACGAGGGAAACCGAAACTAAACAAAGTGAAAGAAATTTCACTTTAAACTTAAAGCCACAAGAACACCAACTACAGCTACTAAGAAAGGGAAAATTAAAAGAAATACTCCAATATAACCCAAAACCAAATAAAAATACCACCAAGGTTGAAAGAGAGACCAGAGACTGGGTCCAACGCAACTGTCCTGCTGAAGGACTGAGCCAAAAGTTGGAGTTTCCCTGGCAAGGAGGCAGGACTAAAGGAAAAATTGACAGGCTCGGTCCTTCGCTGATAGGCAAGTTCTACCCAATCTGACTGATGTCTCCAGCCAATATGGAGAATCACAGTGCGATATTTTTTTTTTACCTAGCTCAGACAACCCCTTTAAGGTTTTTTTGGCATTTTATATCTTAAATGCATTTATGTGAATTAATTAATAGTAATTTGGACTTTAAATTTGGTTAAAAACCCATAATATAAAAAAAAATAAAAAAATTTAAAAATTGAAAATTTGAAGACAATTTTGCATTTTGTGGCAAATCATGATGTCTAGGAGTTTTTTCAATATTTTGTTTTCAGCACACCAAAATACATGGAAATTTGATGAAAATAATCAACCAGCTTTTTAGTCACAGACCTGTGTAATCGTAGCAAAATTAGTTATGAAGTAGCAATGAAAATAATTTTATGCTTGGGGGTCACCACAATATGGTGACAATAGGAAGGTTGAGAACCACTGTTTTAGAGGATCTTTATAATCATACCCTGCTCTGTTTCTCTGTTGAAGAATTACTGTAGTCGCACTTGGAGTTTCAGAGGTTGGTATTGCCTTTAAAAGGATGTATTATTATTATTATTATTATTATTATTATTATATTGCCTTTAAAAGGTCACTGAATGTTTGGATTTTTATAATCTTTCTTTTTTAGACCATTACTACTGTCTGAGTACTTTTTGACCATGTGTTTTGAGAATCCCAAAACCTTTTCAGAACTTTTGATCAGAAGTTATATAAAAATTTTGGACTTTTCAATGGAATGTACATAAAATTAAGATTTAATCTTTTTCTCACCTTCTGTTTCCTATCAAAACCTTTCATGAATTGAATATTATCACATTTATTACAATGTTCATTTCATTTATTGTATTTTCATATTGATATATCATTTCATTGTATAAAATTCCACTATTTTTCTTTCACTTTTCATTATATTGTGTTATATCGATCAATTTTAAATTGATTATCTTAGTGTAGTTCTGGTTTAGATGACCCAACTTTCTTGATGAATTGCAATATTTTTTGAAAACCTTCCTGAATGGAATGCGGAGTTAATTGAATGCAAGAAACACAGCTCTGAGCCCAAAATCAACATTTTCTGTAGTGGTGTACTCACTGACAGAATTTAGTAGCTGACATATACAAGAGGGACTTCTCACATAGGATGTGGACATAATCCTATGGGCGAGGACATGTGAATAACAAAAGTATCAATGTTTCTGAACAAAATTTTAGAAGAGACCTGAAATTTCTTGAACTGTAAAATTCAGATATTTTGTTTTGAGATATTTTTATGTGCTTTCTGTGTATGAACAAGTGGGATTAACTGTACTATTGGTTGGGAAAATTAATACCTTTACAGAATAAATGTACACTGTGCAGCAATTTGAGGATTATCGGGATCATATGAAGCAAATTAATGCTTTTACAGGAAAATTCATTCTTAATTGAAATGGATTGCCTGTGGGCCTACTTTTATCTGGAACTATGCCTTCCATTGGAAAAAAAAAAAAAAGGCTTATTTACCACACTACATAATTGATCTCTATGATATGCTGGGTTATAACAACATATATTTCTTTTAGGTTCCAGTTTGGCATCATCTTGCTTCCAATATCAGCAGCAGCTTTGTACCTTGATCAATGTGACAGTTTGGAAAACTTTAGCAGCTGACGAGATGATTGAGCGCCGGGGAAAATATGATTTCTATATTGGGCTTGTGTTGGCAATGAGTTCCAGTCTTTTCATTGGAGGGAGTTTCATCCTGAAGAAGAAGGGTCTCCTTCGATTGGCAAGAAAAGGCTCCATGAGAGCAGGTAAAATTTTGAGAGTTTAAAAAAAAAACTTAATTAAATTTGCATCCTTATAAGCTATGTAATTATAAGCTATGTGATTATGTGAGCCGCCCCGAGTCCTTCGGGAGAAGGGCGGCATATAAATGCAAATAATAAATAAATAAATAAATGTAAGATTTTTTTTCCAGTGTTACATAACATCAGTTTTTAAATAGGTATTCTTTGATTTCATGCAGAATTTAGTGTATAGGACAAAATTCCAAGTACTTATTTCAGTACTTTAAAGCTAGCTTTCAGTTGTATTTTCAGCTTCTTCTAAAATATCAAAATGTGATTTTGGTTTTCATGATGCAAGAAAAGTTCCTGTTTCTTTATAGATGCTTTAATTATTAATGTGTCATTTTTAATATTGTGTAAATGATTGAAGGCTAAAGTGGGTAGGGCAATAATACAGAGTTGGGGCCAAATTTTTCTGCTTTTAAAAAAGTTTTTGTGGGCAATTTAGGATTTCCCCTCCCCCAATAAATATATATTATCTGTTTCAGAGTATGTATTATATATTTACTGTGTTTTCTACATCAAAATTGCAAAAAGCTACACAATAGATGTTGGGCAAATATGATTACAGCTGGTTTCTAGGAATGCACAAGGGCCTGAGACCTTAGATTGCCAGCTTTGATCATAAGTTGTGAATGAAAGGATTCACTACATCCTTGCTGACGTGGTTAATTTCACTCTAAAATGCATACACACCTGCTTTTTCTAACATACACACAGGCCATTGGACTTTCAAACATGCCTTATCAATTGGACTTGATAGACACAGCTGCTTCTTTGAAACATCTTTAATAACCCTCAATAATACTGACTGGCCAGGAATTTTTAACAAGTAGCTTGGCATTTTTACAAGAATTTGAACATATACGTTTAAAGTATAGTAAGCTGTAATGGATCATAATAACATCCTTTTCTTTTTTTAAAAAAATAGGACAAGGTGGCCATGCATACCTTAAAGAATGGCTATGGTGGGCTGGACTTTTGTCAAGTAAGTACCTGGAAAAACTAGAAATTGACTGTTAGCATAACCACTTATTCATACATTGTACTAAGTCTGGTGTAGTGGCTAAAGTATTGGCACAGAAACCAGACGATTATGAGTTCTAAGCCTACCTTAGGCAGGGAAGACAGGGGGGTAATTTGGGATTATTATCTCTCAGCCCATCCCACTTCAAAGGCTTATTATTGTGGGGAAAATAAGAGGCAGAAGTATTTATTAGGCATGTTTGCTGCCTTGTGTTTGCAGACAGACAGAAAGACATTATGTATGTATGTATGTATGTATGTATGCATGCGTGCAAAAACCAAAAAGTAATCTTAGTAGGAGCAGGCAATAATAATGTACTGAAAATCTTTATTTTCTCATATATGACAAGCTCGGTATTCCTTGTAGGATTTGAAACTTACCAAGATTTTTTGATTTAAAGATTAATATAATAGATCAGAAATTATAGTCTGACATTCTTTTCAGAGAAATAATACAGGTAGTGACGATCACAATTGAGCCCAAACTTTATATTATTAAGGGAGACATTTCTTAAGTGAGTTTGCCTCATTTTACAACCTTTCTTTCCACAGTTGTTAAGTGAATCATTGCAGTTGATGTTATTAACCTCTTTGTTAAGTGAATCTGGCTTCTCCATTGACTTTGCTTGTCAGAAGGTTGCAAAAGGGGAACACATGACCTTGGGATACAGCAATAGTCATAAATATGAACCCAAGCATCTGAATTTTGATCACATAATCATGGGGATGCTTCAAAGGTCGTAAATTTGAAAAGCAGCCACAAGTCACCTTTTTCAGTATGGTTATAACTGATACGGAATGATCTAGTACAAGTGGGCAAGATTTGGGCTGTTGATGCCTCCTTAATTCAAATATTACCTGTACTAACATATAGCCCTAAGAAAAGTACAGCTACTTTAAGGAGTAGTCGGCAGATACCACAAGAGTGCCTGTACTGCATCTGTAGCAGTGTTGTTAGCTTTGCATGTTTCTATCTTAATAGAGATGTGAGTGATATGTGGCATTATTCAACTCCATCATCTCCTTGCAAAGCAGTATTTTCTATAGCTAGAAAGTAGAATATCTGAAGAGCTGTGGTGGCACAGTGGTTAGAATGCAGTATTGCAACCTGCCCATAGGCAGGAGTTTGATCCTCATGGGCTAAAGGTTGACTTAGCCTTCCATCCTTCAGAGATTGGTAAAATGAGACTGAGATTGTTGGGGGAAATATACTACCATTGTAAATTGCTACAGAGCAATTTACCCAGAGTGGGCTGTAAAGCACATTGGGCCAGTATATATGCTATTGCTGCTGTTAATTGTAAAAATAGGTAATAAAATGTCTTAATCATCTATCACAGACTATTCAGGTTCTGTATTTGCCTTTTTCTCTCCTTTACTTTCTAATTTACTTTTATCTTTTCTAAGGATGAATTTACTTAAAATAGTAGGTATAGCAATGAAAGTTGTTCTTTGGTTTATCTCACCTTTTCTCTTCCCATGACTTTTCCTCAGTGGGAGCTGGCGAAGTTGCTAACTTTGCTGCGTATGCATTTGCACCAGCTACATTAGTGACCCCATTGGGAGCTCTCAGTGTTCTTGTAAGGTAAGAAGGTAGATTTGGGTATCTCTGTAAATATCATCAAGAGATCTAGTTAAGCTCTTGCTTTTAATGCTGGCAGAGAATTGGGTTTCTGAGTCTGGCTCAGTTGCTTTAAGGTTTGGTTTTTTTGAATATTTCAATATAATTTTCTATCTTGATGTCTTTACTATTATCTGCCCTTCCTCCCACCCAATGCTTATAAAAAAGCCACAACATAGATGATTTTAGAAATAAATCTTGGTATAGCATGATCAAAATTTATCAGCAGTTCAGTTTAATGTTCTGTGCATGAGAGTTTGCTTACTTGCTTGTAGATTTAATATTTTGAATTGAAATTAGATACAGGTAGTCCTTGACTTACGACCAGTCATGTAGCAACCCTTCGAAGTTACAATCGATATCCCCAAAACCTGAAGTTTCAGGACCCAGACCTGAAGTTACATCTGCTATGACACCCCTGTGGTTGTTTGCCCTTGCAACCAACCAGAGATGCTGCAATATGCTTGTCCCTTTTCTCCCCATGCTGTCCTACTGAGTCCCCACAGGCACTAAGATTCACACTGGAGTTTTCTTTTCTCACTAGATGGGGCGTTAGTCTTACCTGATACGCTCCTTCTCATAGGTTGGAGACATCAGCCAGGATTGGGTATTGCTCCTCTGTTTCTTTAAATAACTAATTTTGCCTTAGTCCTTGGCTCCACCCCTAGATCCCCGCTTTTTTGCGAAGAGACACAAACGGCTCAGGTGTGTTGGCACAGGAGAAAGAAAGAGCAAGGACAAGAACTACATACAACAAGAAAAACACTCCAGACCAAAAGGCAACCAGGGACAGGACCTGGATGATGTCTCCAACCTATGAGAAGGAGCGTATCAGGTAAGACCAACGCCCCTTCTCCATAGTATTTGGAGACATCAGC
>JANHFM010003144.1:11124-22886 GCA_032468115.1 Grayia smithii
GGTGTATCCCACCAATTGGGGCGAGGAGAGGATGGAGGCATTGTAGAAGGGCTTCAAATCCGTTCCCTCCGTCGCCGAGGAGAGGCCCTTTTCTTTCCAGACCAACCATCTTCCTCGCTCTTGCTCCTGCGTGGGGAGGGGAAACCGGTATTGGAGAGGCACCACATCGCTAATGTGTTCCATTTTCCCAGCCTCTTTATGCAAAGTGGATTGTGTAAGCCTGGGGAATGGCTGAAACGCATCTCTCCTGAATGGAAGTTGTGCTGATTTGGAAGCGGCATCAATTTCAGGTGCCTTCTGAGAGGCAACGAGAGACTGTTGTGTGCGACGCGTCGAGGCCTTGAAGGCGCAGGAAAGTCTGTAATTATACAACGAGCTTGCCTTATAAAATGCCTTTTAGAACAAAGACCGTTGAACTTAAAACGATGTCAGTTTGGGTTGGCTCTTGGGAAACGAGGCTGTGGGTTTGACCATGTCCCTTTAGGAATCTCGCCTTCCCTGTTGCCTTCCATAAAATGAGATGGATAAATTCTGGATAGATTGTCATTTTGTCATTTTGTAGTGTGCCAATAGGTTAAAATTAAGAGGTGGTTTCTGAGATTGTTGAATAAGGGGGAGGGGTGTTTCATGAGGGGAGAACTAAGCCTTTCTGCATTGGAAGTGCTCTGCATCCAGCCATTTTGGTATCAAGCAGGGAAAGCAAGATACGCTGACGTACTAATATTTATTTCTAAAGACCTAGAGGGAAATCTCTGGCTCTTATCATTTACATACAATAGTATGTAGAAAGAGCTAAGACCTGAAATGCAAAAACTCGATGTTGCGAATATTCTGTGATTTTTCTATGAGGAAATTTGGAGATCGGATAATCTTCTTTGTTTCTCACGAGCTAATTTGCTTCTTCTCAGGAAGATAATAACAAATAAGATAGTTCTATTTGATACAGAAGGAAATATTTTTGCTACTGGACAAAACATGTAACTTACTGTTCTCTATTACAATATATCTGGTATCCTCCAACTCCTCACCATCTTTCTTCCATTGATTTTGAAAGCCTAGAATGGTATTAGTGATGCAAACATGATTTGACATTCAAAATTGTAACTACATAGTTTTATTAACACATTTTAATAAAGCTGGTGAAATACAGTTCTCACATTTATCAAGTAACAAATGCATGCAACACTGAAACTTTTAGGCACATGTTTTATTTTAAACAGTAGGGTAATGAATGGCACATTCCCATTTATTATATTTTTCTTGACCTGTAAATTAAGTTTTTAAGTATTATTGACTTATTAAAAGTTTTTTAAAATGATTCTGAAGTGAATTACAAAATTCAACAGCATAAAACTGTTATTTAGAATAATCTGAAAGCAATTTTAAAGCAGCCTTTTTCAATATTGAACCATTTATATCTTCTGGACTTAGCACTCCAAATATGAAGACCAGTCCAACTCTTTGGTATGTTAACTGGGAATGATGGAAACCATAGCTCCATCAGTATCTAAGGGCTGCAGATTGCTTTAAAGCTACAGGAAGTAAGAATAAAATTGTAATAGTATCATAAGTTCCTTTTTTCCATTAAAGCCAGTGGAAATAAATAACTTTAATTTCCTAGTCTACAAACAGTTCTTTCAGTGATGGCCCTAAATTAAAATGCAGTTTTGTTGACTTCAGCAGTACTAATCTGTTTGCAACAGGTATTTTTTTAAAGTGGCTTTGCTTAATTGTTTGCATTTTATTTATCCTTAGTTGAAATCCATGCAACACATTCAGTGGTATACAACATGTTGCTTCTAAGTAGATGTAGACTGCATAGTAATAGGCCAGCTCTGGGTTAGTAAACTTAGAAACTACTCAGTTCAGTGAGTTTATCCATAAGAAATTTGTTTAGGGTTACAGGGCTAGGATCTACTTGTAACCACAAGTAACTAGGAACAGAAGTAATCTATATTCAGTGAGTTTTCTCAGTCAACAAATTGAGGAACTAGACCAAGTTACATATCATAATAGCACTTTACTTTTCTGGAAACAAGTTAATGGCAATACTGGATACACATAATAAAAATAATGTAATAGATTGGTATATAAAATCTGGGCTGAACAATCTTTTAAATTTCTGAAGTAGGTATGCTAGCAAGAGATTTGAAATGTATCAATGCAGACTGCCGTGGCCAACTTCAAAACAGATTTGAAATATATTTGAATGTATTTAGATGTCGCACTAAACAATAGTTTTTATTATAAACCAGTTGATAATGTCATTTAAACTGTAGTTTGCTTAAAAGAATCCACTTTCATTATTCAACAGATGATAGCTCAAATAGTCCTGATGACTGTTTAACAAACTTTTAAGGAACTGTTCAAATTAATCACAGCTGAGAAGGTGAATGTCTTGTTAAAGTTTGAAAATTCTACCTCAAGGTTCTAAAATGGGGTAGAGGACAAAAGCCTGTTTAAGAGGCAAATGGGTATTTGAGGTCCAATAACATGGTTGTTTTCTGTACTGTCTTTAAATTCTCCTGGACAGCAGAGTATTCCAAATTAGAATGGCCAGTTCCTTTGGAACTGGACAGCACTCACTGCTGACTATGATACACTGTCTATCTTGTATCCATTAAACTGGTCAGAAGCATTTGGTATGATTTTCTTTTTTAAATTTGCAGATATATTGCTCCGGTCATTCTAAGATGCAATACAGGGGACTAGATTATTTTTGTCTAAATCAACAGGCTCTTCCTAGAATGATAATTAATTAATTATAAGGAAATAAGGTTGAAAAGCCAGCCCCTTGAATTCTATAAGTGGAATTTGTGCAAGGATGGGATCTTGTATTTCATTGTGGCCAGCAAAGTATTTGGGGTCATGACCAGAAGAATTCACAGCAATTTCTAAATAATTTATTATAGTCATCAACTTAAGGAAAAGAAGTAATATATTTTACTTGCAGAAGTGAAAGAAAAGCACACTGGGAAAACTTAAGAAATCCCCAAGGATACATTTACAGGTATTTTGTATTATACAAGGGCAGCGCATGGCCCTTTAATATATGCGTGCTTTGACAAAAGTAAATATGAAGAATATCTGAATGTAATTTTCACCAAACTGATGTTTCTCAGAGGTATTGGGACATTACCTTTCCAACATTTCCTTTCACTTGATTGGTGATGGTGTTGTGGCAACACCTGGTTTGTTCAGGGAGCATCCCAAATGGTCTGAAACTGCTCTGATGTATAAAACTGGTAATCCGTTCTCCATCAAAATATGATTCCTTAGATTTATAATGACCAATTTTTCAAGTACATACAGTATTTGTAATCCTGACCTGAGTAGCTGCATAATTAATGTCTTCTTTCTTTACTACATTCTTTGTTTATTGTCCCTACTTCTTGTGTTTACTTAAGCTACATGCAATGTTCACCTGTATTATGCATGGACTATTTTTGCTCTGCTCTCTGTCTTCCTCTACTATCCTATCCTATCAGTGGTTTATTTCAAATCTAGGCAAGCTAAGATATTGAGTTGTCAAAGGCAAAACAGTCAGTGACAATTTTCTTCCCCAAATCAAGGTAGATAACATCTGAAGCCAGGACTGCTTTAAAAAGCATTTTTATTTTGAATGAATGGTACATACTACTATTCCCCCCCCCATTTGCTACACCTATAGAAGCACATCAGGGGTGGGTTCTACTTACCTTTACTACCGGTTCTATAGGTGCATACGCTTCGTGTGTGGTCAGAGCACGCGTTTAGCATGTGTGCGCGCTTTGCACGCCTAACGGGCATTCCCGCGCAAGCGCAGAAGCTTTTTTAAGCGAAAAAAGCTCAAAACCTTCCTGCGCAAGTGCGCGCTGCGCACAGGTACAGGTAAGTACAGGCACGTGGGGGGGCTTTGGTCCGGGACTCTTAGAACCAGTTTGGTGACATCACAGCGTCACCGCTACCTATTCTAAAGAACTGGACCGAACTGGGAGCAACCCACCCCTGAAACACATCCTTGCTTTCTATTGCTATAGTTCCCTTTCTTCTGTCCTATTGTTTTATGTTCTGCCAACTTTTGGGGTTTGAAATTGCTTAATCATCTGTTTCAATTGGTATACTAGCTGAGTAAGTGAAAGTGACATGGGGTCTGCCATATTTATAGTGTTGCTTTGCTCTTGAAGCAAGCAATTCTGCTCCACTTGAGCTGCTCCCTCATGCTTCCTTTTCCTTCAATAAGTTATTTAGAAAGGGACAAGAGATAACTGAAATAGCCAAATTCATCAGCCCCCACAGAGATTAGAGCTCTGTCATCAAAAAGCATTCATAATCTGTGTGATAAATTAATCCACTCTCTGGAATTGCTTAATACTTTGAACCATTAATTCGATTCAAACTATTTACTAAGACACAATCCATAAATTTAGCACATTGTATAAACGCATCTATGAAGTCTTTTCTTGATATGTTTGGATATCATGTTAACATCTACCATATTTGCTGAAAATAAAACCCAACTGGAAAATAAGTCCTAGCATGATTTTTCAAAATGCTCATAATATAAGCCCTACTCCCAAAATAAGCCCCAGTTAAGATCGTCAGCCAGACAGATGCATTTAATACTATTTAATATTAATTTCCCCAAAATAAGTCCTAACTGGATAAGCCCTAATGCATTTTTGGAGCAATAATTAATATAAGACCCTTCTTATTTCACTAAATGTTTGAGAAAGCAGTGATTGGCAACAGAAGCATCATTACCTGTTGCAGGCATCTGTGAACTGTTCAAGGAAGGTAAAACAAGGGCAAGAAAAGATTTAGAGCCTGGTAACAAGTGTGGCCTTCCTGATTTGCTAATATACCTAATTTCACCTAATAATAGGGCTGAGCACATTTCATAGTTCTGGATTCTGCTCCACCCAACATCTTAAATCAGTTGTTGCACCATTCTGTTATAATTAAGCTGCAGTCACAACGGGATTGGCAATATCTCTTCTGTAACTTAAGTGTTATACTTAAGTATACTTACTCTAAGGAATATATTGAACTCTACAAAAACAGTTCAATAATGGAAAAGATTCTCTGGGAAAGCCAAGTATGTGCCATCTTTAAGACAGCATGCCCTCCCTGAATTGAGATTCATCAAGAAGGCTTTGGGATTATATAGTCTTTTCTGAAGAGGAATTGTATGTAGTCCCCAATGGTCACAATTGAGCCCAAAATTTCTATTGCTAAATGAGACATTTGTTAAGTGAATTTTGCCCCATTTTTTGATCTTTCTCACCACAGTTGTAAATTGAACCATGGCAGTTAAATTAGTATTATGGTTGCTAAGTGAATCTGGCTTCCCCATTGACTTTGCTTGTGAGAAGGTTGCAAAAAGTGATCACATGACCTTGGGACACTGCAAACGTCATACATATGAGTCAGATGCCAAGCATCTGAATTTTGATCACATTACCATGGGGATACCACAATGGTTGTAACTGTGGAAAACAGTCATAAGTCACTTTTTTCAGCACTGTTGTAACTTTGAACAGTCACTAAACTATTTTTTGTACATAACTTGAGGACTACCTGTATTCCTTTGCCTAGTTTTACAAGCAAATATTTTAGGGATGTCAAAGATGACAAGGCAATGGCACAATGAAATATATTGAAGCAGCAATATAATTCCTGATTTGATACTCAAGCATTAGGAAACATCTGTAAAACCTTCAGAGCAACTGTAAAAAAACAGTTTCTATGTCTCGTCACTTTCAACTCTGCAAAAACAAATTTTCTTTCAGACTGTGTTTAGATTATTTGAAACCTCTTTGTTGGATCAAGTCAAAGTCTCCTAAACTCACTATTTTCAATCAGTCCCTAGAAGTTCATAAAGGGCATAAAGGGAAATGACCATTAAACAAAATTATCCAACAAGGGATAGCCTTGTGTTCTATAGGATATAGAAATCTTGTAACAGTTAAGTAGCTCATTTCTAATAACATAAGTCTTTCACGCCTTAAATTAGAAGTCAGAAAAAAGGTAGATTGGAATCTACTGGTAAAATATTGGGTGATCTAAAGTTATTTGATTTTTTTCTCCCTTTTTGTTAACAATAATAATAGAAACATTACTTCTGCTGACCAGTTTGAAGAAACTTTGAGTAACCAGGAATAAATTGTCACCTGGAAGGATTGTGAACTTGGCTTTATTTTAACACCCAAAACAATTTTCTGACCCCAGAACTACATAGAGGTACTCCATATGATCCCCTTGGGTCATCATTTCAGAGATATTTCCTTATCAAATTTCTCAGTGCCTACAATAATGGCTGAAATTCTAATGTTACTGAAAAAGGTCTTCAAAATTCAAGGCAATATTCAGAGATACCTGCCTTGAAAGTAGCCTCTATTGAACTGTGTAGAACAGTCAGACCTCAGCAGTTTAACACAGGAAATGTTTTATGACATTTTATATTAGGTTATAAAATGTTTTATGATTCTTATGTCATAAAATGTTGTATAAAATTTGCCAAATTTCAATTCCATGGGAATCATTGGATTCAATCTTCAGCATGTGGTAATTGAAAAATTAATAAGCAATGACATTCCTAGGCTCCAAGATCTTTAAATCAGTGTGGGTGACAAATGGAGGCTTTAGAAATAAATACAGGAAAGAAAACATCACTTGAACAGTATCATAAAGACTGGGTGATATAGAAGTAAAGATTGAAACGTTCAAAATAGATTTAATACAAAGGGAGATGGAGTAGTTTTGTTGTAAAGAAGTCATACCCTTATAAAGGAATTAATTTCCATGAATATGGAAATCTGATTGAAAACTTTTGAGTAAGAGTAAAAGTGAGAATGAATAAATGATATTATTGTGGAAATTTATTTCCAGGCCAGTGTCCAATGGCTGTGTCCAATGACATCCTATGGTATTTCTAAATCAATTCCAAAGTTTTCAGATGGTAGGCTATGCAGTAGTAACAATAGGCTTATTCTGATATTTGCTAGGAAACTATCTCAGCTAGGGAAACTTTTTGAGGATAACTATGGAAGGAAAAGCAAATTATAATGAACTCAGGCAAAAGAGCAGAAAATCATTCTTTGAAATCCTAACAGGTAAATAAGTTGAAGCGAGATGAAAAACCATAAGAGATTAATTCCCACAAAATGGCCACTCCAGCCAAGAAGGCTAAAGCACAATACCTTAAGAAGGCTAAAGCACAATACAGAGAGACAGGGAAACTGGTTCAGAAAAAGAGCTACCAGGTTCCTAAAGGCCTGGAAACCATATTTTATGAGGAATGGTTAAAGAGTTGGGCATGAGTAGCTTGCAGAAGAGAAGACAAGGGGAAGATGAAATATCAGTCTACAGATATGTGGCTGCCTTTTTGCACCAGGGGGCAGAGCTATTCTCCATTGAAACAGGAGCAGGAAAGAGGTCAACATGTTCACATTGAAAAGGGGATTCATGCTGAGTATTAGGAGGAATTCCTTGACAGTAAGAGTCGCTAAGAAATACTACTTCGAAGAGTGATGGAATCCCCTATCTCAAAAATGTTCAAACAGGATCTAAATGCTTTCTTATGATGGATGGTTTAGTGGAGGCAGGGCATCAAGTAAGATGTTTTGCTCATTTCCAACTCATGGGTTGTATGATTCTATTTTATTAGCATATTAATACATTGTGAGAGGATGTAATGAATTAACTATATCCTGAGGGTGGGAGTATTTTATAGAAGGATTGAAATCAATGCCACTGTAATTTTTGTTCAAAATTTACCAGATGTCTCTAACCCAGGTTTAGGCCTGATTAAAACTGATGGTAGACCATCAAGAAATGCCAAGTTGTAGGTTAGGTTGGGATATTTGAAAAACATTGCAAGTGTTGTGGTAAGCCAATTCTACGTTATTGCTAGAAAATGATATATCCATTTACACACTAGGGATTGAACTTTGCTTAAAGGATACTGCTTTAAAAGGGACTTAAAAAATATCTGATGCCCTCCGTAATGGAACACCTGTACATACATACTTAGCAGAGGGACCACATAAGCCAAAACTTCTCCCTGTCAATTGTGCTCTCTGTGCATAGTACAAACCACACAGAATTCTTCTATGTTTTGGATGGAGGGTGGCATATGGGGACATTACCTCTTACAATGCTCATATTCTTGTTTAAGACCTATGTACTATATGCTGCCTGCTAGGAAGGTGTCATCTTCATGGCCCTTTCTAGCACACAGTGGATGTTCATTGAATATTTCCAGTAGGACCATCCAGTGTAAAAAGAAGCAATATGGACAGTAGATTTATTACTTGTCACCATTGTAATAGCTTACATTAAATACAGCTAAAATACTGGAGAGAGGTGTAACCGCTTGAACATCTGAGTGGCTATCTCCCAGTTGGCCCCTTTCTTTCAAATTTGCTCCCGAAGAGAAGTAAAATTGCCTTTGGATTTGTGCAACTCACTGAGAGAAGAAATTGGATATAAATAGCTTTGCTGATATATTTATTGACAAGCCCCAAATATTATTAGCATGTACTTCTGGATTATGAGATCTGAATTTTAAATTTAAATAAAAATATGTCATTCAAAACTCTCAAATATATTACAAATTGCCTTATTGTTATAACTCATTTTAATGGTCTAAAACTTTTCTAATTTTACTTAATTTTAATTACAGTTGTTAACCTCAGTGCATTCACTGTTGGAAATATGCCTCATCTAATTTTAATGAAACTACTGAATAAAATATGTATTTCGCTATTTTCCAGTTCTTATTTTTTCTAACTAAATCATAAATTCTATCGGTCCTTTGACACTGAGCAGATAAATTGAACTGCTGTTATTATCTAATTCATCCATTCAAAAATACTCTTTAAGATCCTAAGCAGCAATAGTTCAGTTCCATTCAAAATATGTCAGTAACAAAATGATCATAGTTGTTATTAAATCTATGGCACACCTAAGCAAAAATCAGTGGAGTGCAATAATTATCTAAAACACAATTAATTAGATTCAGAGTATCCTTACTGGAAACAGACGAGCTCTATAATATTATGCCGATTCTACTTGTTTATCATTTTTCACTTACTCTGATTCTGCTCATTTAGGATTTCCTGCTAGCTGCCTTTTCCTTTTACAAATTGAGCTATCCTCATGGGTCCCTGATTTTTTCCCCTTCATTTTCGCAGATATTTGCACACGTGTCTGTTTTCATACATTAACAGAATAACAGAGTTGGAAGGAACCTTGGAAGTCTTCTAGTCCAACCATTCTTTTGAGGTTCTATTTAGACACTAATGCAAACCCATCTTCCCTCCTTCCTTACATCACTTTTCTCTCTCTCTCTCTTGTACTATCATTGCTTTTAATGCTGGGATGATTAAAACAAAGGGAATAAGTTGTTCGTTCTTATGTTCCATTATAAATTGATGAAATTTTTATAAGAAGGAAGAACTCATGGAAGCAAACTAGCATTTACATAAATTTGGTAGCTTCATCACAATGTGCTTGCTCAGGTTGCAACTAAAAAGATAAAGAAAAGGGGAAATTTTGCAGCACTGTGGGGAGAGGATAGAAAATAAAAGGATCTTGCTTCACTCAGCCTGGGAAAGCCCTAAAAGGGTGCCCAATGGCATATCTAAGGCTTGAGTGGCATAAGGACTTTCCACATGGAATGAGTTGAGGAAAGTTCATTGACTTAATAGGCCACTGTCAAATCAATCACAAGATGGAAGCTGCTCATCATCGGCAAACACAGGAGCCTGAGAGTGCAAGATGAAATATGCACACAAGGCAGTGGCCAATCCCTGGAGGGGAGGCACAGGCTAGGAGCTGTTTGCCAATTGCAGGAGTTGCCGTAAGATTGCAGATCATCTGCTTGGAAGAAGGCTTAAGATGGCTTGGGTTGAAAACAGACAGTTTGGAGCAGACCTTCAAAATAAAGCCAGAGGTGTTTTTGTGGAAGGTTATGAGTGTAGAGGATGATAGCTGCTGTTCCTGGGCTCAAGCAGTAGTGGATGTCCCTTACTGGTGATGAGGCAAATAGAAAACGAGGATCTGCCCTGTAAAACGGAAGGAAGGAGCCCTCAATGGTCATAATCTCCTTAGGCTAAGTCCTGCTGTATTGAGCACCTCACTTTTTTTTAATGATTCACCCACACATTTAGTGTGTGGTTATGCAAACTTATACCGTACAATATTGTTCTGCTGTCCTTCAAGTGTGTCTTTAAAACAGTCTATTGTCATAGCAAAGAAAGAAAATTAATTCTTCAATGAGCAGTGAAAGATAACTTTAAAAAAACTTTTTTCATCTTTTTTTTTTTCCAATATTCACTGCCTAGACCTGACTCTTGTTTTTTCCTTTTCTGTTCAGAAAAGCATTGAAAGATGGAAGACGTAGTAATAGCCGGTATAGCAGGGATGCTGCCAGAATCAGAAAATTTGCAGGAATTTTGGGAAAACTTGATCAATGGAGTGGACATGGTTACAGAAGATGATCGGAGATGGAAACCAGGTAAGTTAAATAGTTCTTAGTTGATGGTAGAAAAAGAAACTTTGGGGGGAAAAGCCTTTATGTGCATTGGATTGAATAAGCAGAAGTAGGATCAAATGAAATCATTCTTTTTAAATGATTGAATTGTTTTCGACTGTTTGATCAGTTTCCTATTTTATTTTGATTAAGAAAGGAAGTCATTTTCATTCTTATTAGGAAGTTTCTGAATCCCCCTCAACTCATTTTTTTTCCTAATATCAGGCCTCCTCATTATTTGGAAATTTGAGATGATTGAAAGGATAGTTTCTAATTTTTCTACAGTGTAGTTTACAAACTTGGCAGTTTAACCAAGACATTAGAGTAAAAGGAAGCTTTTATAGATGAAAAAATATACCAAATTAACAGTGTTTAGATGTCAGTTGTATTGATGTTATTGATTGGATCTAACTTAGATCCTTATCCAAAATAAATGCAGTTAGCTATATTTGTAAAATAAGTTATTATTTATTTATTTAAATTTATTAGCCTCCCCAACTCCAGCAGACAATAGAAGCTAGTCAAGATTTGTTTGATATAACTACTTTTGAATCTATGACAAGTTGTGTGCTCCAGCAGAGAACAATGCATAAAGCTTGGGTACTGGTAAAATAATAAGGTATTTTGTCTCTACAAGAAAAAATAGATGTTGTGGCTTTCAAAAAACAACTCTTACCAGTATCTTACATCTTGCTTCCATATTTACTTGGCCTGCTAAGATGTAAAAATAGTGATATGCAAAATAAGTGCAATTGGCACCTGATTTATAATGACACCTTCTCGTTCAGTAATTATATACCACACAATGAGTGTGATGAAACTTTTGTTTCTTGTTTAATTCAGGAATTTATGGACTGCCCAAGAGAAATGGGAAACTCAAAGACATCAGCAAATTTGATGCCACATTTTTTGGAGTCCATGCAAAACAAGCTCACACTATGGATCCTCAACTACGTCTGTTATTGGAAGTTTCTTATGAAGCCATTTTGGATGGTGGTAAGCAAAAGAGCCTGGAATTCTTTATTCAAAACTCCTATTGTCTATGGATTAAGTGTACAGATTACAGTTTGGATATAAAGTTTATTTTGTTGTTAGTTGCAAAGTCGTGTCTGACCCATCGCAACCTCATGGACAACATTCCTCCAGGCCTTCCTGTCCTCTACCATCCTGTGGAGTCCATTTAAGCTCACGCCTACTGCTTCAGTGACTCCATCCAGCCACCTCGTTCTCTGTCGTCCCCTTCTTC
>JANHFM010003144.1:34099-48041 GCA_032468115.1 Grayia smithii
TTTATTTCTTTGCCGCAATTCACTAAGAAGCACCCAGCAGCTGGGCCTAACTCCTCTGCGCATGCACAGAGGGCTTTTTTTGCCTGTTTGCCGAACTACAGCTGGTAAAAAAAATAGCGCGCATGCGCGGAGCACCTGTTTGGTGCGCATGCGAGTGAAGTGAGTGCATGAAAAGAACCAGTGGTGAAGGTAAGTAGAACCCACCCCTGAGCCAGACTTCCCAAAATTGGCATCCACAGATGTGTTGTAGTTGAAAATTCCTAGAATTTCCCTTAGTGAAGGATCTCCTGAAGCACCAACTTGTGGAAACCTGCTGGGTCCTCCTCACCAGTTCATACTTTCCTGTGTTTCTAAATATCATGTAGCTTTCCCGCACCTGTTTTAATTTGATGCTCAGCATTTATAATATTTTCTGAAACCAAAAAAGAGAGAAGCCATTTCATTAATATCATTTGGGAGTAGAAAATGAAGCAGAAAATTAAATCATAGCCATCTTTCCACAAGCCTATTTAATATCTCCAAATACCATATATGTACTTAGTGTTATAGGGTTGTGATCAGTGGTGGGTTGGTCCAGTTTGCGCGATCTGGTAGCAGTGATGCTGTGACGTCACCGAACCGGTTCTATGCGTCCGGGACTGCGGCCCCCCACGCGCCCGTATTTACCGGCCCGGTCGTGGAGTGCGCAGAGTGTGCTTGCGCACATGCGCAGAAAACTTTTTTTGATGTTTTTTGCCCAAAAAAAGCTTCTGCGCATGCGCAGGAGTGCCTGTCTGGCATGTGCGTGTGCAAAGTACGCGCGCACGGCGGACGCGTGCTCTACGCGCCCCGACCACACACAAAGCGCGTGCACCTTTAGAACCGGTAGGAGAGGTAAGTAGAACCCACTCCTGGTTGTGATGTGATGTTTGTAGCTCAGTCACTTTGAAACGATGGTCGTGCTAGTTTTGTGCTGCTCTGTGGTTTCTAGAAATAAAGTCTCTAATCTCTAGGTTTCCCAACTATTCTCAGAAAATTGAGTTACAGCAATTCATTTTTATAAGGAATAGAATTACAACATCTAAAATCTTTATTGCAACTTAAACCAGTACAACTAGCATAATAAAAGCAATGGCAACAAGGATCCCATTTGCATAGGTTAGAGTTAAAATGTACAAAAAGTGCAAGGCTTGTACCGTATATTCAACCATGAGCTAAACTAGAATGGAGTTACAAGAGTACATTGACTTCCTATTTAAACTGCCCAGGCAATTCTAAGAAATTACAATTCGGAACATACCATGAAGACACTCCTTGAATTATTTATTACTGTAGTTCTTTATGTGTTCAATTTTTATGGCTACCCACTCGCCAGGGAATTATGACTTGAACAATAGAACCAGTGGTGGGTTTCAAATTTTTTTTCTACCGGTTCTGTGGGTGTGGCTTGGTGGGGATGGCTAGGTGGGCATGACAGGAGAAGGATACTGCGAAACCCCCATTCCCTCCCCACTCCTGGGGAAGGTTACTTCAAAATCCCCTTCCCTTCCCTCCCCACCCCACTAACCTGATCTGGGAAGGAATCAAACTCCCCCCTCTTAATTTCCCAAAATAAAATATTACTCATAAGAAAAGTTTCCCAGAAAAGCAAGGAAAAATCAAGCTGCTAACAAAGGAACCTGCCTGAGGCTCATTCCACATTCCTGCCAGCTGCATAAAGGAAACTTTGTAAGAAGAAACTGCTACTGGTGCTTAGAGATAATAGAAAGTAGAAGTTGGAAGTTCCACTCCATTTTCAAGCAGGCAGAAAACTCATTCAAGACGAACTGCTGAATGTCAATGTCACTTGCTTCTGCAAGTAAAAACCTCCTTCCAGCAGCTGCTTCTTGGCTTGTCAATTTAAAGCGACGGTGTCTTGGGTTTTTTTTCTTCTTTGTCAAATGATCTCCCCGCTGAAAAGCTAATCCTGATTTTTTCCTTCTAGCCAATCAGCTGGGAGGCAGCAAATAGATTGGGGGCATGGGCAGGCAGAGGTGGTATTTACCAGTTCTCCGAACTACTCAAAATATCCACTATCAGTTCGCAAGAACCGGCTGGAACTCATCTCTGAATTGAACCCTATTTATGCTTCTTTAAAAGCAAGTACATTGGCATCTACAGGTAGTCCTCGACTTACAACCATTTGTTTAGTGACCATTCAAAATTACAATAGTACTGAAAAAAGTGACAATTTCCACACTTACGACTGTTGCAGCATCCCCTTGGTCACATGATCGGAATTCGGACTCTTAGAAACTGACATGTATTTATCATGTTTGCAGTATCCTGGGGTCGTGTAATCACCATTTATAACCTTCCCAGCTGGCTTCTTATAGGCAGAGTCAATGGGGATTCACTTAATGACCGCATCACTCACTTAACAACTGCAGTGATTCACTTCACAACTGTGGCAAAAATGTAAAATGCAGCAAAACTCATTTAACAACTTCCTTGCTTAGCAACAAAAATTTTGGGCCCAGATGTAGTTTTAAGTCAAGGACTACCTGAAGTGGGATTTACTTCTAGATATTCATGTATAGGTTTACATCGCTGAGAGACACAATTGCTTTTTGAAAGGACAGGAAGAATAGCTTCAGGGCTTTATAATTCTGCTTACCTATGTGGTTTTGGTTTCTAGTTTGTTTGGAGGTTGGTTTTTTTTTTTTGAGTGAAGGTTATCAAATTTGCCTTTGCTACAAATTTTATCTTGTGTTTATAAATGTCTTTGGAAGTTTATCTTGATTACTGGGAACAATTACCGAGTAATATCAGGTGTTTTTGTATTGGTGTGATGCAAAAGCAATGTCTATAAGGATGGTTGGTTGTCATTCTTTATAAAAAGAGGTCATTATAAATGATCAATTTTAATTTTAGAAATATGTTGTAGCAAAATCTATCTCTTAGGAAGCCATCACTCCCATAATAAAACAAACCCATTATAGAATGGAAATCCTTGGTGGCACAGTGGTTAGAGTGCAGTACTGCAGACTACTTCTGCTGGCTGCTGGCTGCCTGCAATTTGGCAGATCGATTCTCACCAGCTCAAGGTTGATTCAGCCTTCCATCCTTCTGAGGTCGGTAAAATGAGGATCCAGATTGTTGGGAGCAATATGCTGACTCTAAACCACTTAGCGAGGCTGTAAAACACTGTGAAGTGGTATATAAGTCTAAGTGCTATTGCTATTTAGAATTGATTGTTAAAATCTGTTGGGGAAGTGAGAGGGAGGAGAGAAAAATCTATCTTTGTGATCTCTGTAACCCTAGTTATCTATGGCAGAATCATCTTCATGGGTTTGCAGAGTTAAATGTAGTATTATTTGCAGTGCTTTAATTCTGAATTCTTTGTTTTCATCTCTAAACTTTGCCTTTTCACTTATAAGTAAAATACACTAATATTATCCAATATTATCGACTAGTTTAAGATAAAAATAGATGAAGGATTTTGTAGGCTCATGCTGATATTATTCAACAATAAAATTTTTAAAAACTTACATTAATCAAATGGACAGAAAATTATTGCTTATAGCACTTGTTTAAACTAATGTCAGGAAACGATATTAAGAGCACTGAAGAGGCCCTGGGCAAATCAGAACCCTTTGGCTGCTACTGAAGAGTAATTTCTGTAAGCATCGGAGTCTCCTCAAAGATGTAGCATAACAGGAAAAGTCCCAGTGTAGATAATCCCCTTCATACTTTGGTTAGTGGGTCAAAAGAATAAGGAAACAGCTTCCGTATTTTTAGTTCCTTGAGAAAATGCAGTGAACTGTTCATATAAACTGTAAGTAGAAACTCCCATATCCTATATGCACTGCTGGATAAATCATGATCAGAAGTCTGTTAACTTATTTGTTCTGCCCATCTTGGCCTCTTTCATTTGCATTGGAACCCCTGCATACAAGTTATTTAAATCAGGAAGGTTGAGACTGAAAAAGAAAGAGAAGAGACCAGACCTGGTAAAGGCTGTGAGGCAAAGTACATTTACACCTTTGCAGGATTGAACATTTGATTCTTCAGGCCGAACCAGATTTTCTTTCTCAAGAGAAAAAAGGTAAAAAGGACAAGTCATTTAAACATCCAAAGACATAGAGAAAAGTCCAAAAAATAACTTGCTTCAAGCAGTTAGACTGACGGAGAACCAGAAGGCAAGATGCAGGCCTCATCAGGAGGGAGGAAATGAAATAGCTTAGATAGTCGTGAAATATCGATCTAGGGAGAAGAATAATGCACAAGGTAAACGCAACACTGGTTTAGATTGTGTAATCTGAAAATACAGTTGTGCAAGAAATATTAAGCTTGGTTGTGAATTTGGATCTACTTGGCAGTAAACTTTTCCAGTTTTTCCAGTCCAGTGTGGAAATTACACTCTAGATGTATTATGTAAAATATAACCTGGAAAATGATGTAGCTATTCCAAAAGTGTTACTGGAAGTTTGGTTTCTGATGCTTGTTTTGAGTTTTTTCTTTAATCTTACTGCTGCTGACCCAAAGGTTCATTTTCAAGAGGCAACTGAACTTTCTGGAAAGTCCAGTTGCCTCTTGAAAAAGCACTTTTGGGACAATTATGACCTGGATGACTGAGAATCTCCATTGACATTTATTGCTTCTGAGTTTATGTATTTGCTATCTTTCCTGTCAAATACAGTGAATAAAAATTGGAGGTGGTCTCAGCCAATTTTACTTTTCCTCTGCAAGCCTTCTAAGCTATTCTGATAATTAGATATGCTATTTAGATCAAAATCAAGGTCATTTCAAATCCAAGCTATTCTTTCTAATACAATTAATTTGCAATTGAGGAACCATCACCTTTTTTTAAGTGGCCTTTTTGCGCATGTATTATTTTGCCACTCTGGGGTTCCCAGGCAAGACTTTTATTGTGCAGTGTTCTTCCCTTACTTAGGGAATTTTCATCAGGCTTTCTGGTGTCTTTCTTTTATCACCCTTACATATGTTCACTGCTTCTCCTGTCTGAGCTAGCAGTCCAGAGCCTTTTGATTGGCAGTGCTAAGATCTGGCAATTTGCCTTCACAAATACTTCTGATTTCTGTGATAAAGTGAAGGAATAGAGTTCTTCTTGCATAGTATTTAATTCATAAAGGGCAGAAACTGTATCTGGACTGATTGATTTGAAATAACATAATACTGAATTCTGGATTCTCCCCTGCTTTTTAAAAAAACATTGACATAAAAAGATGACATCTTACTCACTTTTACCCAAAATTAAGCCCTATTTTATTTAAAAGAGCATTCTCCCAAGTAATATATACTGCTGCTGAACCGAGAAATTTGGGGGGAAGAACAATAATGGGGAGGACAATAGGCTCAGGACCCAAACTGAACATGTGCTCAAAGTCATAGAAACTCTCAGAGCATGTTTATACTTTCTATGTCTTACCTACATCTCTTCTGGCTGGGGAAGTTGTAGTTCCAGGAAAAATAAATTAGAACTTGCACATCTTACATCACTTTCTTCTAAAGCAAACTTCTTGTTAATCCTTCTGAGAAGTCCTGATTGGCTCTGTGTAGGAAGCTCATCAAAAGGCTTTTTTATTTACCATGCAGTTGGTAAATATTGGTAGTACATAATGGTTACAAGGAGTTTTTCTGTCAGGTGAGCAATAGCACTGCCAACTTTTTTTCCCGCCTTACACTGTATGACACAGGCAGCTTTCCCCAGCACTTACTGTATATAATGAAAGAGCCATCTGTTTATTACCGGTAAGTAAAATGAATGATTGTCTTAAAATTATTGTTGCTGAGCATTTTAATTATTTCTTCATGCCATGCCCTTGTTCCCCCATCTCATAAAAACTTGCCTGTCAGAATAAGTTGACAATCATAATTAATGAAATCTTTAGGAACTGGGAAATGTGTAACTTTTTCTGATCATTTTTGTAATCTCTTAACTAACTAGGCAATCCTGAAAAGATCATTGAAACCAACTTGCACCATTTTACCTTTGATGAGGAGGGAACACAAGAACAATCTGGAATTTTTCCTGACAAATGTTGGAAAAATCCACTTGACAGGGTAAGGGAATGAGTGGAAGGTTAGCGGGGAATATAATGGCACAAATTTCATAATTGGATTGAACTGAATAGTACTATTATTTGTTTTGCTCCAGCTACTTTATGTGACTATCCAAGAAATAATTAAAGGTCTGAGGAAGAAGCCTGCATTTTAATTACCACTAAGATAATGGAAAAATGGATTGTGGCATGAAAAGCATTCTGTATTATTTACATATAAATACTACCATTAAAATTTTTGTTTGTGGTACTGCAAGAATATCAATAGAAGGGGTCAGGAAAGAAAAGTAAAACTCACTTTCCAGGAGCTACTATTCTTGCCTCTGAGTGATGGGTACAATCTTCACAAATTTTTATTTTTATTTTCCTAGAATAAATGTCCTGGCAAACAATCTGTTTCCACGTGTCCAGTATCCTGTTCCAACCGGAACGCCACTTATTTCTCCTTATATTGCTTGGGACCACAGCCAGATCTGGGATGTCCCAAAACCTGAAGATTTTCCAACAGGGTCCGGAGGTTCTGGGGCAGCAACAGTCTACAATATTGGTATGTACTAGAAGTCAAATGGCTTCTTTGTTTGACACACACACCCCACTCCAAAAAGAAAAATAAATTTGAGTGGGATTTTTAACAATCTCA
The DNA here is from genome assembly GCA_032468115.1 of Grayia smithii. Lineage (NCBI taxonomy): Eukaryota > Metazoa > Chordata > Lepidosauria > Squamata > Grayiidae > Grayia > Grayia smithii. Next base: position 40,784 of record JANHFM010003144.1, read on the forward strand.
AGGGAAAACATGTCCTAGTCTTTGTGTCACTTTAGTAGAAGAAGTAGATGGGAAGCAGTAAAAACCAGAGAGCTGTTTTCTTTGAGACATCTCTGATACTGAAGCTAGAGTAGGAGAAAGTGTGCACAGATTGATTCTTGGTTATGGGCAAGAGATACCAAAGCCAGATTTGTAAGAAAGTTCTAAAATTCCTATATTGTATGTCTATTGTATTAACAGATGTGAATCCTGAATCCCCTGAGCATTACTTAGTGGGCCATTGCATTGATGGCAGAGTTCTCTATCCAGCAACTGGTTACTTGGTACTAGCCTGGCGCACTCTAGCACGCTCCCAGGGAACTACAATAGAAGAACTGCCTATCATGTTTGAAGATGTTACAATCCACCAGGCAACAATACTTCCCAAAAAAGGTGAGAGTAATAAAGATTGCTCCATCTTAAATATTGTCTGATCGAGATGATTCCTTGAAATGTTAATTGATAGTGTCTGGGAGATCTTTTTTTTTAATCTGTTTATTTTTATATGAACTGGAATAACATGAAAGAAGGAAGATAAATTTTAAATAACTGATCAGTGCAGCACATATTCCTTTATCTGGTAGCAGAGAAAGATACGTATCATAAATACAAATACTGTACCATTTCTGCTTTCTTTATTTTATTCATATATGATACTTGAATGTAGAGTAAACTCATTAATTTCTTCCTTCCTTTTAGGCTTAACACAGTTGGAGGTGAGACTCATGCCTGCTTCCCAGTGTTTTGAAGTATCTGGAAATGGAAATCTGGCTGTGAGTGGTAAGTAAATAGTATCAGTGTGTGTTGTTGTTTTTTAAAAAAGGAAATACTGACTGTGCCTGCTTATTGACTCTTTTTTTCCTCTATCTACTGGATATACTAGGAAAAATTTGCATTTTGGAAGAAACTGCTCTCAATAACTTTCGAAACCAGCTTATTGATTTGAAAAACCAGCCAAATCCCTGCTCAGGAATTAGCTTATCAAAGGGGGACATTTACAAAGAGCTTCGCCTTCGTGGTTATGATTATGGGCCAACATTTCAAGGAGTCATGGAATCCAGCAGTAATGGTAACAACATACAACATATCTAAATAGAAATCAGCATTACTATGGTTATTTTAGTTGGTCCTACAATCAATCAGATGTTTAGACTGGACTTGGCATTTTTGTTCACCTACTGAGTTCTTCCCAAGGATAGGCAGATGTTGTTGTTTGATAGTGTTAAAGGCATTGTTATGAGATGTAAGCTTTCCATGTAAAACTGCCTTTTGCAAATTGACTTTATTATAATTTGTTTTTGAGATACTATCAATGTGGATATTACTCCAACAGAATATCAAAATATTTAATTGGTTTCAAATTTAAAATTAAGTTGCAATATCAATAGCTTTTATTATATTGTTCTATTATTTTGTAATTGCTTGAAAATTTTTGAAAGGAAATAAGAACTGTATAATTTTAATTATTCTAATAAATAGCAAAATTAACTTCTAATCTGGTGCTTTCAATGTGTTTGCTGCAGCTCCCGTAATTATTGCATAACATGTTGTCTGGAATTATGGGGAATGTAATCCAAAATATCAGCATTTTACTAGATTAAGAAATCTGACTGAGATGAGATGAATTTATAATTAAGTACAGAATATACTTAAGTACAGAATATACTAGTTGCCAAATATTTGCTTGGCAACTAGGGAAAATTTTGGGAAAATAAAGGTAATTGGGAACATTTTTCTTGAATTTCACTTGGAAAGCAGAGTGTTGTAGTACCTACTTTTCTCTTGCATTTTTTTCTTTTCTTTTTTTAACTTCTTACCAAAACTGCAGCAGGGGGGGTGTTCTGTGCTAATTAGATTGTTTGCCATTGCAGGAAATTCTGGCAAGATTTTGTGGAATGGGAACTGGGTGACATTTCTTGACACCATGCTACATTTGATGATTTTGGGGGAAATGGGACGAAATCTGCGACTGCCAACCAGAATCCGTTCAGTGTGCATTGACCCAAAACTACATCTAGAGTTTGTTCAGAAACACACTGAAGAGACTGAAGGTAAAGAGCATCTTGCCATTTATTTTTTTGTTTTGCTGTAGCTCCTTTAAAAAAGCCAACATGTTAAATTGGCTGCCCCAGCCTAAAGTTGTAAGATAAATTTTGGGGAGCAAAATTAATAATTAGTACAGGTAATCCTCAATTTATGGCCACAATTAAGTCCAAAATTTCAGTTGCTTAGTGAGACTGTTAAGTGAATTTTGCCCCATTTTATGATCTTTTTGGCACAGATGTTAAATGAATCACTGCACTTGTTAAATTAGTAACACAGTTGTTGAGTGAATCTGTCTTCCCCATTGACTTTAGGTGATCACATGACTCCAGGACACTGCAATTGTCATAAATATGAGTCAGTTGATCACATGACCATGGGGATGCGGCAATGGTCATAAGTGCAGAAAACAGTCATAAGTCACTTTTTTTCAGTGCTGTTGTAACTTAGAACAGTTGCTATACAAACAGTTATACGTCAAGGACTACCTGTATCCAGAATTTCTTTGTAGCCCAAAGACTGAAGTCCAAGAAGTCCTTTTTCTGATTGGTTTTCTTTTGAAGTGCTCTTCATTGACCATCTCTTTGCCTTGTAGTTTTAGATGTTGCAGTGGACCGTTGCCTTGATACCATTACAGGAGGAGCTGTTCAGATATCTGGTCTTCACTCCAGCACAGCTCCCCGGCGACAGCAGGAACAGATTCCTCCCATCCTGGAGAAATTTTGTTTTGTGCCCTATGTTGAGAGTGGCTGCTTATCATCTGATGCCAAGCTTCAGTCTAGTTTTGAGCACTGCAAAGGTAAAAAGTTGCTTACGTTTAGAGGAAATTTTTGATAGGATATATACCCTGCAAAAAATGAAGAAAGAGTTATCACTGCACATTCTGTTTGGGTCCTAATGGAAATTTCTGTCTGTTTCAGATTTTGTGGGGTTGTGGTATGGAGGTCTCCCAAAAATCTGTTGCTCTCATTTCCACCTTTCTCACATCCCCCCTCCTTTTGAATGATGTCACCAAACAGCCCCCAAAGGTTTTCTGAATAAATTCTAAATACTCCTCAATTTCCCCTCCCCACAAATGTATCATCCTAACACCGTGATGGCGAACCTATGGCACACATGCCACAGGTGGCAGGCAGAGCTATATCGGTTGGCACACAAGCTCAGCTGTGGTGCACCATCTGATTTTTGGGCCTTTTGTGCCCACCGGAAGTCGGGAAGCAGGCTGTTTCCAGCCTCCGGAGGGCCTCTAGGGTGGGGGTGGGGAAGGCCTGTTTTTCATTCTCCCCAGGCTCCAGAGCCTTTCTAGGAGCCTGAGGAGAGTGAAAACAGCCTTCCACACCCCCCAGAGCCCCTCAGAGTCCAGAAACATCCCACTTGCCGATTTCTGGTGGGACCAAATACCTTGGTTCTTTTCTTTCCAGTGCTGATACAAAACCTACAGAAGAAGATAGCAAAGCATGGAGTCAAGATAGCAATACCTGGCCTGGACGCTCTCATGAACTCCACACAAGCTGAAGTTGAGCACAAGGGTCTTGCTCATATTCTTGCTGAAATCTGCCGCCTAGAGCTAAATGGAAACCTCTATTCAGAACTAGAACAGGTTGTGGCTCGGGAAAAGTTGCATCTTCAAGAAGACTCTCTTCTCAACGGCTTGCTGGATTGTGCTGAATTGAAGACTTGTGTAGATGTAGTGCTGGAAAATATCACTAGTCACAAGATGAAAATCATAGAGGTAACTATGAAACAATTCTACAGTTCCACTTTTTCTTTCTATGGGTTTGTTTCTCAGATGCATTAATACCAATAGTCCTTGCTTAACTATCACATTTGAGCAGTGGTGGGATTCAAAATTTTTTACTACCAGTTCTGTGGGTGTGGCTTGGTGGGTGTGGCTTGGTGGGCGTGACAGGGAAAGGATACTGTAAAATCTCCATTCCCTCCCCACTCCAGGGGAAGGTTACTGCAAAATCCCCATTTCTTCCCGATCAGCTGGGATTCGGGAGGTAGAGAATAGATGGGGGTGGGGCCAGTCAGAAGTGGTATTTACCGGTTCTTCAAACTACTCAAAATTTCTGCCACCAGTTCTCCAGAACTGGTCAGAACCGGCTGAATACCATCTTTGAACAGCACTGAAAAACGGGATTTATGATGGTTTTTCACAGTTGTGATTGTTGCAGCATGGTTCCCATGGTCACATGGTCAGAATTCAGATGCTTGACAACTAGTTCATGTTTATGATGGTTGCAGTGTCCCAGGATTAGATGATCCCCTTCTGTGACTTCCTGACAAGCGAAGTCAGTGGGGAAGCCAGATTCAATTCACAACCTTGTGACTAACTTAACAACTACAATAATTCACTTGAACATCACAAAATGGGGCAAAACTCACTCAACAACTGTCTTACTTAACAACAGAAATTTTGGGCTCATTTCTGGTCCTACGTCAAGGATGTACTGTACACACATACCCTCCTACCAGGGGTGGGTTCTACGTACCTTTACTACCAGTTCTCTTCATGCACACGCTTTGCGCTTTCGCCGCACTCGCTTGCTTTACTCGCACGTGCGCATGCCGAATGCGTGCTCCGCGCATACGCAGTAATTAATCTATTTGAAAAAAACTCAAAACAAGTGCTCTGCACATGCGCAGAGCAGAAAAACAGAGAAAAACAGAGAAAAAAAGTAAGTACAGGCGCGCAGGTGGGCCCAGCTCTCGGCTGTGGAAAACCAGTTCGGTGATCTCACACGGTCACCGCTACCGGATCGCACGAACTGGGAGCAACCCACCACTATCTCCTACACAATAAAAGGGAGAGTTGCAGTTTAGAATCAATACCCCTATCTTGCTCACCCATCCCACACTTGAGTACAGCAACTATACAATTCTGAAATCTCAGCCTTTTGAATGTTAATGATTGCTCTATTCTAATGCCACTGTCTCTTATAGAGTGGACTGCCTTGTGATGAAGGATGAAGATGTAACAGGATAACGGAAACACACCCAATGTAATGTTATTTTGTTATGGTAATGGAGTTGGAAACAGTTCCAAACACAATACTTGTTACGCTTTCCTTGCCTTATTATATAGGTAGTCCTTGACTTACAACCACAATTGAACCCAAAATCTATGTTGCTAAGTAAGAAATTTGTTAAATGAGTTTTGCCCCATTTTACGACTTTCCTTGCCACATTTGTTAAGTAAATGACTGCAGTTCTTCAATTAGTAACACAGTTGTTAATTGAATCTGGTTTCCCCATTGACTTTGTTTGTCGGACGGTTGCAAAAGGGGATCACATGACTCTGGGACAGAGCAACTGTCATAAATGTGAGACAGCTGTCAAGCATTCAAATGTATATCACATGATTTACGTGATTACGGGGATGCTGCAACGGTCATAAATGCAAAAAATGGTTATAAGTCACTTTTTTCAGTGGTGTTGTAACAATGGTCACTAAGACAGCTGTTGTAAGTCAAGGACTACCTGTATACTCCAATGAACTGATGCTCAGTGTTGCTGGCTATGCAAATATAGTAATGGACTGATAATTTATCAATAATTTCATAAGCTTCTTTTTATTAATAGGCACCTGTGATTTATAGTTGAAATTATGAAATAACTGAAGAATAAAACGAAGGTATTATACTAACATTATCAGATGGAGCTTCTAATTGACAGTAGGTTTCCCCCTATTTTCATCCATATACAATTACTGAGATTTTTTTCTTTCTTCTGTTCAATCATGTCTGAACATTGTAGACCGTTTGGATAAGTCCAGGAGTGGGTTCTACTTTACTACCGGTTCTCTTCATGCACGCGCTTTGAGCGTGATCGGTGCGTGAATGCGAGCGAAGTGAACAATCACGCTGATTGTTCCACGCATGCGCACATGTGCACTAACTTCTCTCCTTGAAAAAAACTCGAAACAAGCACTCTGCGCATGCGCAGAGCAGAAAAAAGTAAGTATGGGCACGCAGGTGGGCCCAGCTCCTGGCCGCGAAGAACCGGTTCGGTGATGTCACACCGTCACCACTACTGGATCGCGCGAACCGGGCTGAATCGGGAGCAACCCACCACTGGATAAGTCCCTGAAGTTTTCTTGGCAAGGTTGTTCAGAAGTGACTTGCCATTGCCTCTTTCGTAGGGCTGAGAAAGGGAGAGTGGCCCAAGAGCATCCAGATGGCCTTGTGCCTAAGGCAGAACTAGAATTCCCGGTCTCCTGGTTTCTAGCTTGATGCCTTGAGCACTGGCTCTCACTGAGAAGTAAGGTTCTCTATATTTAGTTGTTCCAATGTGTATTTAACATAGCAGCCTTAATAGAGGACATGCCCCTTTTGCATTGACCTCTACAGCTAGAAAGCAAAAGTCACAGAGACTGGTAAATTTTATTACGCCTTCATTTCATCAGGTTCTGCTAACGGGTTTCCATTTTGGCATTCTATAGCATGATCCTCAAAAAATGTGTAATGGGGACCAGTGTAGATGAGACCAAATGGTCTATTATAAAAGAACGATGATAAAACAACTGGAACAAGCAGCGAGGACAGGAGAGGGAGCTATGACTTCATTAAATCAAATCCTTTGGATTTTAGTTTAAAATCAAAATCAATTTAGAGGTAAAATCAAATGAAATCACACTGGGAGACAGGCATAGTTAATATTTTATCACAGGGCCATATTAATTTATAACACTCTTTCTTATACTGAAGAGCTGTTATAGCCTGTCTAGTATACGAATGACATTTGATTAGATACAAAATGACTAAACTGTGTGATTTTTTTTTAACCATCAGCAAACAGACATATTGAAATAAAAATGAGATTGGATGTACTGTATAACTATTGGGCTACCTAAAACAATTGGACTTTGTGTCTGTTTCCTGAGGATTTATGCTCGGATTAATTCTTTTGCCATATTTTTTTTATTTCCCTCATTTTACTAACATTATTTTATTCATGTTTAATTGAAATAAGATTTGTGGTACATCGGCATGCATATATATGCATTAATGTTTTATGTGCAAATGTGTACTGTGTATGTGTAGGGTTCTGTGTGTATATATACACATACATACCAGTGGTGGGTTGCTTCCGGTTCGGTCCGGTTCGCGCGAATAGGTAGCAGTGACGCTGTGACATCACCGAACCGGTTCTCTGTGTCCCGGACCCACCCACCCCCGCGCGCCCAAACTTACCT
>JANHFM010003144.1:72294-82511 GCA_032468115.1 Grayia smithii
TCTCTATTTCCCTAAAAAGAGAGTGGGGGGTGGGGGTGGGGGGGGGGGTGGGAGAGAAACTACTTGCTAAATATGTGAATTTCACACACAAGAAACATAGCTGAGGAGGAAAAAACTCACTTGTCACTTATATTTAAGCTTTGATCTGGCAGATCTGGTTTCGTTGCAGACAAGAAGGTTTCATAGGGTTGTTTTTCTAGTTAGCATTGTTTTAATTTGATCTTAATTCTCAAGATAAAATTAATAAGCTATGGTAGGGCAAGTTAGATTAACAAGTAAGGAAAATAAAATGTATGTTGTAGCATAAAGCAGGACGTACAGAATCATAAAATAGTTATCATAGAATATAAAAATTGTAGGAAATGTATCCTGAACTATAGAATCCTTGCTGTTCAGCAATTTTGTTAACTAATGTTAAGTGTATAATTTAAATAATATAGTTACTATGTAGTGGACAGTCACTTAAATATGAGTCAGCAGTGTGCTGCAGCTGCCAAAAAAGCCAACTCAGTTCTAACAGGGATACACTCAAGATCACATGAAGTGTTAATACCACTTTATAATGCCTTGGTAAGACCACACTTGGCATACTGCATCCATTTTTGCTTGTCACGATGTAAAAAAAAAATGTTGAGACTCTAGAAAGAGTGCAGAGAAGAACAACAAAGATGATTAGGGGACTAGAGGCTAAAACATACAAAGAATAGTTGCTGGTATTGGGTATGTCTAGCATGATAGCAGTGTTCCAATATCTCAAGGGCTGCCACAAAGAGGGAATTAACCTTATGCTCCAAAGCACCCAAGGGCAGGACAAGAAGCAATGGATGGAAACTAATCTAGGAGATAAGCAACCTAGAACTAAGAAGAAATTTCCTGACAGAACAATTAATCTGGAACAATTTACCTCCAGAAGTTGCGAATGCTCCAACACTGGATGTTTTTAAGAAGAGATTGCACAACCATTTGTCTGAAATGGTATAGGGTTGTGATGGCGAAACTTTTAGGCACCAAAGTGCCCAAAGTGCACGCGATCGCCCAAGCTGCAAGGTGGCGCATGCGCACCCATATCCCGCACATGCACACCCATACATTGCATATGTGCACCGACGCCCTGCGCATGTGTGGCAGACTCGAAGACCAGCTGGCTGGAGGGAGGTGTGCTGCATGTGCGGCAGAGACCTGAAACAGAGCTGGAGTGACAGCACCACATGCCCACAGAGAGGGCTTTGTGTGCCACCTCTGGCATGCGTGCCATATGTTTGCCACTGCTCCTGAGTAGAGAGTTGGACTAGAAGACCTCCAAGATCCTTTCCATCTTCTATTCTAATCCTACTCCCATTCCATTCTAGTTCTTAAATATATTTTAAGGAAATCAACCCTGACTGTTCTTTGGAAGGACAGATACTGAAGCTAAAACTCAAATACTTTGGCCACCAAATGAGAAGAGAGGATTCACTGGAAAAGATCCTAATGTTGGGATAGATTGAAGGCAAAAGGAGAAAGGGACAGCAGAAGATAAGAGTGTTATTGAGGCAGTAGGTATGCGTTTGGGCAGATTTAGGGAGACAGTGGAGGACGGGAGGTGGGTGTCTAGCGTACTGTAGTCCATAAAGTTGCAAAGAGTCGGACACGATTTAGTGGCTGAGCAACAACAAATATACTTTTAAGTGTACAACAGAACTCTGGATCTCTTTTTCTTTAGAATGCTCAGTGTTGAACATTTGATTACTGCATGTAGGTGTTAAGAACACCTACATGCAAATAATAGATTGCAATAATAAATGGGTACCATGTGAACAAAATATCAGTTGTTGAATACAGTTAATGTATGTTATAATTACTTTCTAAGATGAATAAGAGAATATTAACATCTACTGTTTGTATTTCTTTCCAGTGAAAGGATGATGCCCAAACCCAAGGGCTTTGAATTTTGGAAAAATACACTGAGAGAGGCCCGTTTTGTGGTTGCTCCCATGGTGGATCAAAGCGAATTGGCTTGGAGACTGTTAAGTCGCCGTCATGGGGCCCACCTATGTTATACTCCTATGCTGCATGCTCAGGTCTTTGTCAGAGATGCCAATTATCGTAAGGAAAACTTATATTGTGAAGTGTGCCCTGAAGACAGACCTTTGATTGTACAGGTAATACTGACCAGATGATATAAATGGGCTTTCATATCTTTGTTGTGCAGTACATTTTTTGCACTGTGTGATAATAAATATTTCAGAAGAAGTTATTTTAAAATAATTAACGCACCTACTCAAGGACTAATTTCTATAATCCACAAACATTTATTATAGTGATAAGAATTGTAATCTCAGCATGTGTGATATAAATATTAAGATGCTGGACTAAGACAAAACCCATCCTCAGTCACTCATGCTCATTAGATGACTTTTGACCAATCACTCTCTCCCAATCAACTTATCCAATATGGTGATAGTTGTGGGAAAAAGGAATGCTATCATGATGAATCAAAGAGTTTTTAACTGGAAAATTATAATCAGATCTTGTCAAGTAGTCACAACAACAACAACGTTACTTAGATTGGGGAGGACAAGTATATAAAATATTTTGTCATACTTAATAACACAATATAGAAGGCGTTTCATAGCATAATGATCTAGTCTTTTATAAATGTGTTAAATGTTTCTGTTATTTTGATGTTAAAATAAATACTAACTTACTATTTGGTCTCTTCCTGGTTCCGTCAGCCAAACAATGTCAATTGGCGGGTCCACGGGGAAGGGCCTTCTCTGTGGCGGCTCCGACTCTCTGGGACCAACTACCTCCCAAGGTCCGGACTGCCTCCACCCTACTGGCCTTCTGCAAAGCAGTTAAAACCTGGCTTTTCTGGCAGGCATGGGGCCGTTGATCTCGTTATTATGATTTAGCGAGATTCGGCCCAGACGTGATATGAATGTTTTTTATGATTCATTGTTTTAAACTTACTTTTTTATAACTTTTATTGGGAGATAAATTTAAATAAATAAATAAATATCTCTTTTACAGTTCTGTGCCAATGATCCAGAAGTGTTTGTTGAGGCTGCTTTGTTGGCTCAAGACTACTGTGATGCAGTTGACCTGAATCTGGGGTGTCCTCAGATGATTGCAAAAAGAGGTATACATAAATTGGACTCTAAAGTAATTTAGGCCACAAAACTGCATTTATTGATACAGGACCAGCCTCCCTTGAAAGGAATGAGTTAGTAAAGTGCTATCAAGTGCAGACTAACTCCCTCTGACTACATAAACCAGTGATTCTCAACCTTCCTAATACCGCAACCCTTTAATACAGTTCCTCATGTTGTGGTGACCCCCACTGGATGCCTTTCTCCAAAGCGGCACAATCTTCTGTAGTTTCCCCTCCTCTCCCTCACAGCACATACAAATGTTGGTCGTGGCTCCCTTTTCTCAGTGCTGCTGCCCTCTCATCTGTCTCCGTGGTGGGGAGGGAGGTGAGGCAGGCAAAGGGGCGGCGGACTTGGCCGTTTCCTGAGGAGTCCTTGCTGCTGCTGCCACTGCCGCCGCGTATTGTAAGGCTGTTCCCGGCCACTGGTGGTGCTTCCGTTGTTGTTCTCACCTCTGCTGCTATGGTGACAGTTCCGCCTCATCTCCCGCGCCGCCTCGCCTCCCTCCTCTCCCACTTCTGCCATTTGCTTGAGGCTGACAACTCTCAGTCCCGCTGCTGCCACCGCCATGGTGCCTTCATTTCCTCCTGCCGCTGCCTCCTCTTCAGTTCGTTCTGGAGTTCACTTCAGTTCAGATGGTGCTGGCAGCAGCGGCAGTAAGCAACGATGGGAAGGGGAGGGAACAGAGAGGCAGGGAGGGGGCAGTGGAGGAGCAGAGGTGGGGCGTCCGTTAATCAGTGACGGCAATGGTAGTGGCAGCAGCAGTGGCGCATTACGCGCCAGGTGGTTCCGCGCATGCGTGTGATCCCTCCTTTTCCCTTCTCCCTCACAGTTTTGCTGCCCTTTCGTTTTTGTTGTTGTAGTTTTGTTTTATACAGAAGTCCCGTACACGACTGCACGAGAAAGAAACTGAACAAACTCCAGGCTACTTCACAGATCTGGTGTTGGGGCAGGGCTTAGTCATGTGGAGCGAGTGGGAAGGGAGGGAATCCGGTTGCACTGCCTCTGAGGCGCAAGCGCGCTGCATTTTCTTGACACCTGCAATTCACGGCCCGCAGCCCCTTATATTGAGCCTATATTGATAGAGGAGCGGTGTCTCTGTTCCTAAGACCATCGGAAATATGTGTTTTCTGATAGTCTTAGGCGACCCCTGTGAAAGGGTCGTTCAACCCCCAAAGGGGTCACGACCCACAGGTTGAGAACCGCTGACATAAACAAATGCTTGTAATTGTGAACTCTCTAGGAAAAGCCATCTTGTAGATTATCTTCTACTTCCTCTGTGCTTGCCATGCACAGTCATTTTTTTCTAGCCTAATTTGACATTTCTTTTTTCCCTAGAATTAATCTTTTTATTTGTCCAATATATTCTCCCTCTTTATTCTTGAGCCTGAGGAGAGGCAAAAAACTGTCTACTGCTCTGGCTGTTTTGTGTATCTAACATTGGGCCAGTTCCTGTTAAGCCATAATTTTTTTCTTTTAGGTCACTATGGAGCATTCCTGCAAGAAGAGTGGGACCTTCTCCAGAGAATGAGTAAGTCCTGAAAGTTCTTGACCATTGGGTGGGATAGGAGGAGAATAGAAACAAAATGCATTATATTTGTCCTTGGGGCTCCTGTGTAAAGATTTATTCATAACACTGCACCCTTCCTGTTTGTATGACACAGCAAGCTATAAACATAGATTTTGGTAACTGGTCCTTCTGTCTTGACAATACCACTAAAAATAATTCTATAGGGTTTGCTGGATGCAGGGTAATTCCAGCAACAGTTAATTGGATTCTATCGCTATGCTTCTGCTGCATACAAAGTTGTGGATGTGCTGTGTTGCTAGTTATGAGTAGAAGAAGACTACAGCTAATATGATAAAATAAAACAGAACTGACAGCTGATTCCTGAGGTGCAGTAGTGGATATGTTAGGCCTTTGGCTTATATTTTTAAAGTAGACTCATTGCTTTGGAGTCACTGACACAGTATTTTCCAGCCACTATAGTCAGTTCTTTCATCCACAGAATCTTTTTGCAAATGTAGAATTGACGCACATAGAGACAGTAGGGACTAGTAGTTATTTATTGCTGCAATAATGTATACATGCAGCAATATATGCTGTGCAGTTAATGTATGCAGAGTACCAGAAAATGGGATTACAGTTATTTGTTCTCCTAGTAATGTAACTTCCGGATTCAGCCAGTTTCTTTCTCTTGTTTTCCAGTTGCATTGGCTAATGAAAAGCTCTCTGTACCTATTACATGCAAAATCCGTGTTTTCCCAGAAATTAGTAAAACTGTGAAATATGCTCAATTGCTGGAGAAAGCTGGTTGTCAAGTAAGGAATTCATTACAGTCTGTTTTGATGTATTAATTAGATGTATATGTACATATGTATCATGCTATTCTCTTTCAGCTTAACTGTTATGCTAAATTCAGAAAAGCAGGAAGGAAAATGTAAACCAAGACATAAATCAAACATGAGAAAATACTAATTACACTGATACTATTGACTCTACTTCATATTTTTTCCTTGAAAATCCCCTGCTTTCACCACATCTTTGCATAGTTTCATACATTGCCTTTAGTTTATTCAGCTTCTGTCTTTTTGAGAATGACATAAAATGTATTCAACTATTACTTTTCAGTTTTCTTCTAAGTTTGTTCACTTATATGTATTGCCTTGGCTATTTGATATTCATTCTCTCTATACATGATCAAACCATATAAGCATATTTTCATGCATACAGTTACTCTGGTGTTCAGCCCCCATTTATTAACCACTCATTAATTCTTGACCACATCTGTTCTTATTTTACCACCCTTGCTTTTTAAACCTTTTCCCCTGCATTTAACTTGTTTCCATGTTTTTCTTGACATATTTTCTTGACAGAAATTTTCATTTCTGCAGTGAACTGGGCAAATGTATGCTATAACTCATAGTGAATTTTGCTTGTTCCATTCATTCCTACATCAGAAACATGGTCTGTCTGTCAGCATTTACATATTTTAACATTTCCTCTCCATTTTCTAAACCTTAGTAAACATTCTACCAAGATATGCAAATTCTACTCCTTTTTATTGTTGTTGTTGTTTAGAAATTCCCTGCAGTTGTCCAGTTTGTTGGTTAAATACAACTATCTTGGTCTGATTATTCCTCATTACATTATAAAGTCAGTTAACATTTACTGCTAACATAACAATTATTTGGGTTCAGAGCCAACAAGAATAACAATTATGTTGTAATGCTTTACGTGGCAGTTTATAGGCTCTGGGTTTGCAAACCGCCCACAGTTATTTTGGTGGGATGTTACAGGCCTTAGTCATACTCATGCCATATGCAGCATTCTGCCTAATTAATACTATAGTAAGATTAATACTGATCAATTTTGGCATGTATGACAAATATGATTAAATTGCTCAGGATATCTAATATGGCCAACATACTGTTGATCTCATCCCACTAACTAGAAGGTATTTGGAATATAATAGCACACAAATCAAGATATTTAATATGGTTTGATGTCAGTAACAAGTTTTTAATTTTCTTAGATAAAACAGATATGGATATTCCATGTTCCAATAAGCTTATTTAGTACTTGAGGAAAAATATTCAGATAGTCCTCGTTTAACAACTGCTCTGTTTAGCCATCATTCAAACTGAAAAAGTTGCTTTATGACTATTCCTTATACATTACAGCACCCCGACAGGCGTGATAGATTTTCAAGCACTTCTCAACTGGCGGTATTTACAGTTGTTGCAGCATCTCATGGTCACGTTTGCTATTTGTGCACTTCACAGCTGCCTTCCGTCAATGGAGAAGCTGGCAGTGAAATTGCAAGTTGCAGTCATATGACATCTTGCTTCATGACCATTGGTGATCTGCTTAATGACCACAGTGGAAGTGAGATCATAAGTCCATTATGATCACATGATGCATTGCTTAATTGTCATGTTGCTTAGTGATGGAGTTGGCAGTCCCATTTGTGATTGTTAAACAAGAATTACCTATGCAGGTAGTCCTTGACATACAACCATTCACTTAGCAACCATTTGAAGTTACAGTGCACTGAAAAAGGTGACTTATGACCGTTTTGACTATTGCAGCATTCTCATGGTCACATGATCCAAATTTGGGCCTTTGGCAATTGGTGTGTATTTATGATAGTTGCATTGTCTTGAGGTCATGTGATCATCATTTCATTTGTAACCTTCCCAGCTGGCTTCCAACAAGCAAAGTCAATGAGGGAAAACAGATTCACTTTATGACTGCATGATTTACTTAACAACTGCAGTGATTCGCTTAACAACTGTGACAAAAAAGTTATAAAATGGAGCAAACCTCACTTAGCAACTGCCCTGTTTAGCAACAGAAATTTCAGGTTCAATTGTGGTCCTAAGTTTAGGACTATCTGTAATGTCATCTGAAGAAACTAAATGTCGAATTTGGAATTCCTATTTGTTTTTTAAAAAAACAGCTAGCATTACAGAAAAATGAAATATTTTTCAAAGATTGTTTGTCTCATTCACACTGAAAGACAAATACAATTTTGTTGTAGCTTCTAACTGTCCATGGGCGCACTAAAGAACAGAAAGGACCTCTTGTTGGTGTGGCTTCCTGGGAGCACATACAGGCTGTGAGGTAAATACCCATAATTAATCTGGGGTAGGGACCCTGTACTTCTGAATGTATATAGATTGATTCACTATATTTGTATCTCATCTTTTAGATAATTACTGCCTCCCAATGGGTCCACATGAATTAAAGCAAAGAAATGGACTCTTGTCTTTAAATTTACTTTCTGCAGAAGGTGAGACTTATTAGAGAAGAGGAATAGAGGGGCTAAGAAAGGCAGGAGATTAGTTTCTCACAGCATGAAATTGTGAGCCATTTGCTGGCATTTAAGTCAATTTTCCTTTCCCATTACTCTTTTTTGACTATCTGTTCTTGAACTATGACATCTTGACCAATGGGAAAGGCTAGAGGGTTCTGCCCTTTAATTCTCTGAGCACACATAATTATCAGTAGGACTTGAATATTTGATCTTGGAAGGAATATTGTATCTTGGAAGAGAGAGACAAGGTTCTTGCTTTTGGTCCTCAGTTCAGTGTAAATTAGGAGTTTTTTTTCTGGACACTGAAAGCCTTCAATTTAGATGAAAGTATTGTCTGGTGAGTCTAAGAATTTGCTGCTCTTAAAAGTTTTTTATTTCTATTATTTATGTATTACCTTTCCTTTTCTATTTGCTGTCATAGAAAGGCTGTAAAAATCCCTGTTTTTGCAAATGGGAACATTCAATACCTCAAAGATGTGGAACGGTGTATTCAGAAGACAGGAGCTCAGGGCGTGATGAGCGCAGGTAGGAAAGAAAAAAAACCCTGTTCAATCTCACTGTTGAGGTTAAATGATACCAAGTACTCTTGCTCATAGTGTGGTTATCTGGTGTTTCTGTTGCTTTCATTATCCTTTAAAACAGTGATTTAAATCTTCCAAGCAGAGATCAGTGGTGCCAGATATGATAAACGTAATCCTCTGTCAAGACTCCTGGTGACTTTAGGGACATAGTGATGTAATATTCGTGCAACAATATTGAAGTGGGTTTCTCATTGCTATTCTAGTTGTTGTTTCTTCCAATCTACCATGCAGACTTGGTGACACATCCAAACATTAATATTTGACCATTGGAAAAATAGGATAGTTACTGTAGTGGATAACTCACACAAAAGGCACCAACAACTGAAGAGGACTCAAAATGATTAATTTCTAAAGCTAGCAGTTAATAGCAATAGCACTTAGACTTATATACCGCTTCCAAAGTCAGCATATTGCCCAACAATCTTGGTCCTCATTTTACCGACCTCGGAAGAATGGAAGGCTGAGTCACTCTTGAGCCGGTGAGGATTGAACCCCTGGCAGTCAGCAGAGACATTGCTCTCTTGCGTCCAGATGAACCAGGAACAAGAGGTCCAAGGCTGCATAGGCATTACATGGAATCTTGATGAAAGAATGCATATGCATTAATAGGGAATACATAATGAAAAAATTGCTTTTCTACTGATAACTCAAATGGAGACATGGGTATCATTCATGGTGTGAAGACTTAACAGGTACATCCTTTGGAATGCATAGTGCTTTAGTTTAAAAAGCAGAGGAGATCGTTAATGCTGTACAACAAGGTTGTTGTTTTTAGCGGTTTGCAGGCCAAGGAACCTATTAGTTTTTCTAAAAACTCCTGGACCCCCTGATTTGGTGGTAAAACTCGAGTGATAGAAAATTGGCTGGGTTCAAGTGGTCTTTTCCTCCCCCGACCCCTTAATATTTCAAGGGACTGTATCAAGTTCTTGGGGAGCCCTGGGTTCCATGGAGCACAGTTTGAAGACATCTGCCATACAAGATTTGAATGTCTGGCTATTATAACATGATTATTGAACAGTTTATTTAAATATGAATTTGAGTTTGCATATAAAATCTATTGTTTTAGATGGAGAAACAAAAGATATGAAATACGGTTGTATATACATATTAACACCTCTTAGCTTGCATTTGGATTCTGGAAGATAAGTGCTTTTCCTGAAACATTGGTGATTATCCAGGAGTGTGAAAATGGTTCATCTCAAAATAGTTTGATCACAAAATTTTGCAAAGCGTCCTGCTTTCAAGCAGTCAAGAGGTATTGAAATTTATGTATTTAATTTATTTATTAAATTTATGTGCCACTCATCCTGCTGTCGAGCGAATATGGGTGGCTAATGAGTATTTTGAACTTGAAATGCTTCCACAATGTGTGAAACAGCCCATTTTGCAAAACTCATGCTTGAAAGCAGTTTAATATGAAACATTTTGTACATCCTCCCTATTAATACTAATGAAAGTGATTGAAATCTTAATTTTGAAAAGCCGGGGTAGTCAACTAACTATGTTAATTATGAAGTTCCATGAGAACATCAGTTAAATAAGGCTTCACTGATTTCACAGACATGGTGGCTCAGTGGCTAAGATGCTGAGCTTGTTGAGCGAAAGGTTGGCAGTTCAGCGGTTCGAATCCCTAGTGCCGCATAACGGGGTGAGCTCCCGTTACTTGTCCCAGCTTCTGCCAACCT
>JANHFM010003144.1:82611-93332 GCA_032468115.1 Grayia smithii
TTGCAAAATCTCCATTCCCACCCCACTTTGGGGCCAGCCAGAGGTGATATTTCCCAGTTCTCCAAACTGCTCAAAATGTTCCCTACCGGTTCTCCAGAACCTGTTAGAACCTGCTGGATTTCACCCCTGCCCTCTACCCCTCCCCCTGCCGGTCCACAAAGCTGGAAAGTTGTGGAACTCTGGCTTAATACATTCTTATGCATTGGTTTTATGCATTGTTTTTATTTTCATTTTTGCTCTATCAGGCTACGGTGGCTCTTCCCTATAAAAATTGAATTTGTCATTGCTTATGCTCTATATGTAGGAAGAAATAGCGCATTTGAAGGAAGAAGAGAAGCCAAAGGGAGGATTACCTTTCTTTCACTGGATTTGTCAGCCATACCTAAGACCAAGGTGAGTGCTTATTTTGCATTATTTTGTCAGATTAATTTATGTAATATATACACTTTATAAAAGTAATCCTGAAGGTGAAGGAATATAGTACTGGAATGATAGCTTAAGAAGCCTGTCCATGGCATTCTGAGTTTTTTCCATTCTGCTATGTAACAAAAGCTGTAATGATAATTGCAACAGGTGATATTTTTCCTCTGACTAGCCATCGTGTGTATTGAGGTGTACATGTATGTTACTCCTTTGGATCTGAGCATTTATCTCTAAGCTTGTCCCACTCTAATGCAAGAGAGAAGGGTATTTCTACTCACACTTAGTGGAATTGCTTTATGGAGCCTAGCTACTTGGAAATAAATGGATGTCCTCAACTTTCTTTGTTAATTAGGGCAGTAGAGAGGAACATCGTGAGCAACATCATTTTTCAAGGAGTTGATGTTGAAGCGAATTTTTAAAAAAACTTATTTGGTACACCCTTCCTTCAGGTTACGAAGAAAAAAGGTGGTTTAGAGACTATTTTTTTCCTCTTTAATCTCTGTTTATATAACTATTTATAACTGATATTCATCAGTGTTCATCCGGTCAGTCTTCTCTCACATGACCTCATATCTTTTCTACAGTGGAACAAAGATGACAGGAGAACATGTGGTATCTCTGCTTTGTTATTTTTAAGGAGCTTCTGTTGGGTCCTAAATTGGTGGTATTAGCAAAGAAAGTAATTGTTGCCCTGCATTTTAGCTTTTTTTCATATTCAAACTTCACAGGCCTAAGGAAACGTGCAACAAAAATGCCCCATCTGGCATAAAAGGAACTACTCGGGGGAAACGAGCTCTGGAGGATGAAGAAGATGGGAACTCTGATTCTCTCTCAAAAAACAAACAAAAGAAGAAATTAAGGAATCCCAACAAAAGCTTTGATCCCTCATTAAAACGTAAGTTATAAAGCTGTATATAATATAACCAATGGGCATAACTGTATTAAAAATAGGAACATCAGGCATTTATGTTTCTAAAATATCTCTTTTCAAGCATAGGGAACAGAATTTCTCAAAATTTCTGCAACTACAGTTTACCAAATAAACATTTGGAAAATGTGGGGATTGTGCAATTCAACTAATAGTCCCTCTGTGTATTGCATGGCAAGGGTAGATGGAGGGACAGGGATTTCTTAGCACCAGGTGGGACAGTAAAGGAGTAGATGCCATTGTTGTGCTGGGAGAGAGAGGGTCAAAAGCTGCCAGAGTTTTGTATTTGCTGCATTTTAAGAGCAATTAAAGAACAGTGGTTTAAGGCAAGGGAATACCCTCCTATTTGGAGAATGGCAGGAGCCCGATTCTTGCAGTGCTTCCGAATATCATAATCTTCACACTGGGTGTGTCATTCCTCCTCCATGCTGCACATCCCCTTCTCATGATGCTTCAGAAATCTTCTCATCTTACCCCAGTCTCCTGGGAATGGGTAAGTCTGCCATTCTTTAAATAGTGCACCCATTCTCATAACACTTGGGAAGCAAGGTAGCCAAAAGGAGGGAGAGATGGGGAGGAGTTCCAATTGCCGTGTCCCTATGGTCGTAAATGCGGGCATGTTGCCAGGCACCCAAATTTTGAGCATGTGACTGCAAAAGGGTATTGTAACAACTGGAAGCATGGGTCATAAGTCCAGTTTTCCAGTGCTATTCATCTCCTTTGAATAGACGGACAAATAGGGCTACCTTTAAACAGTACTATTTAGAAAAGTTTAGAAATCAAATTTTGAATAGAGACCATCCTTTTTTAAAAATTAGGCATATTTCCAGGCCCTAACAATAAAAATACCACAATGTACTAAGACCATATTAATGCTCCCAAGGATAATTTAGTGCAATTTTGGAAAAGAGATATTTCCAATGGTGTCAGATTGGGAACTTAAACCTGGAGAATATGGAACAATGGGAGAATTAACAGCATATATATATATTCACAATAGAAGTTTGACTAAATTCAAGTAAGAACATCAGTGTATATATAGCATGGCAAATTTAAACATTTAGGGTATGTTTTTTTAAGGGGAAAAAGAATTAATTAAAAGATCTGAAGTTAGAAATAGGTGAGCAATTTAAATCTTTATAAATAATACATATCGGAGTGTAACAAAAAGGAAGTTAGAAACTAAATTATTAATGGATATCAATAACTTAATTAATTTAGCGATAAATTTCCTTTTTTTCCTATTGGATGATCTATCTTTAAGTAATAAAAATAGACAAGCATAAAATCAGCTTTCAACTCAGAGATATAAAAAGACCTTTAAAAATATATTGTTTTTTGTTTAAAATAATTCAGTGCATTCTGTTTTTTATGGTTAACCCTTTATCAACAATATACTGAGCACCAATTATACAATTTTTACAATTTCTCTGTCCACTTAGTAATATTTTTTCTTTTTTTAAATGCTTGTTTTTTAATGGTTAAATAAAAATACATGCTACTATGTTAGGAGAGTAATTGCATCACAAATTTTGATATTCCTGAATATCAAACTCATGAGTGGATCCTTTGTTGATTGTGGCATGTTTTTAACTTGTTCAAAGTCTTTATAAGAACAGTTTTAACTGACAAATACAATCCTTAGTTGTCTTGTTCTCTATATTTTTTTTTCTTTTCAGTAAATCTGTTATGTCTTTTAGCTAATAGTGGAACATTTAATTTCAAAAGCTATTTGAGGCAACATCTTAATTAGGCCACCTGAATATTGCAAAAGAGTTGCAAGCAGAAATACTATCCTGCTCTTTTGTAACCCTGTTAGCTTTATAAAGGTGTTGTCTTCAACAGGTATTGTATTTTTTTCATGGGCAGTATCTCTTCCTAGCTTTTTATTTAAATTAGGGTACTTTAAAAATCTCTTTTAACTATTTTTTTTCAGAATTGATTTTAAATTCAAGAGATATAAATTGTATATCACTTTCTAGGGAAAATGGTTGAAATAACCTGGAAACTAATTCATTTTTCCTTGTTTCAGCTAAATATGCAAAGTGTGATCAGTGTGGAAATCCAAAGGTGAATCTTTAAACATTTCATTAATGCGCTAATCGTTACAACCTGGAGTGGAATGATAAATGCTTAAAAATCTTGTGCGTTGAGCCAAGGGATCTGCTGCAACATTAGTTTCAATAATATTCCTCCCAGTAAAATTGCAGTCTAAGAATTTAAATGATTGAAACTATTTCATCCTCTAGTCTTTAAAATAAAATCATAAGCACTATGTTAATAAGAAATCAATTATCATATGCCTTCCTTATAAGCTTAAATGCTGTAAGATGCTTGCTTAGAAAGGTAGGCCAAAAAGGCACTGTCTCCAAGTCAGACTTGACTCCTGCTGGTTTCATGAACACAACCTTACAGCTTTCTTAGAAGCCATACAGCATATCCCAGTCTAACCTACAGCCCTGTTATTTTCTAGAAGATTCCCATGCAGGTATGAACTGGGTCTGACCCTGCTGGGCAAAATCAGTTTAGTCCAATGAAATATCACTTACTGGTAGGTCTTAGAACAAGGAGATTTTACTAAGTTATCTGGAAATGTACTGCCATCTACAGGAAGCACTTTATACCACTTCTCTTAATTTTGAAAACTTTCACTACCAAAGCACAGTACAGAGGAGTCCTCACTTACCAGTTGCCTCATTTAATAATTGTTGAAGTTACAACAGTTTTTAAAAAATTGCTTTTGCAACCAATCTTCGCATTTATGACTGATGCAGTGTCCTACAATGATATGATCACCATCTCTGTGCTTGCAACAAGCAGAGTTAATACAGAAGGCAACATGTCACACTTGCTTAACAACTGTGGTGATTTGCCTAACTACCAAAAGGACAGTGAGGTCATAAAGCTATCATGGTCACATGATTTTTGCTTAGCAACTGTGGCAGTTAGTGATCGAGTTGCTGGTCCCAGTTATGGTTGCTAAGCGAGGACTATCTGTAAATGCTATCTATGATGGATTCATTAATTTTGATGGACCACATCTATGATGGATTCATTAATTTTTTCTGTATAGAAGGAATAGATAAACTAAACAAGAAGGAATAGATTTATATCCATAAGGGAGTTGAGTCATAAACCATCTGCTGTGATTGCGGTGAATAATCAACTACTGGATCTTGCTCTCTTTTCCCAAAGACAATTATAGACAAATAATACAGTGATATCAACATCTGCTCAAGAAAAAAAGTGGCATTTATTATTGCTGTGGTGGGATCATAATTGACTAAACATTTGAGTTTGTTGTGCTTTTGGCTTGTGTGTATCTGTATATTTTATTGGTCAGTTGGCCTAATAGATTTTACTTCCACCAGATTATATAAATTATTCTAAAAAGTTATTCTAAATCTAAATCTAATCCTGTCTTCTGAAAAACAAATGTTTCAGTAACTCTTTTCAGCTGGTGGAACATTAGCTATTTTCTTCTTGGGGGAAACTTGTGATCATCAGGATAATCCATAACCTGTAGTGTTTCTTGACACTGGTTGTTGAAAGAAAGAAAAAAGCGGTGGGGTTGGAAAGCAGAGTTCATGTATCAAGGTTATTTTTCAGTAGGATGTTTCTCCCAGTGTAGGTGTGGTAATTTGTCTGCACCATAAAGTTAATATTATAATCTTTAGTCCACACCTGTACAGCTTGGGAGTAGATGGCTATTTTGTCCAAATGCTTAGATGGGTTGGCAAGAATCAATGTTTTAATGATAGTGATGTGATGTGCCCTGGTGTGTAAGGCTTACCTAGATTCTTCTAAAATTGATGTGTCCACTTTGTTGTTGTTCTAGATCTTTAAATAAATCTGCATGGCAGACACATTTTAAAAGGTTTCAGCAAAGCCTGGGAGGCTCTAAACAGATGGATATCCCTCTTTTAAGTCTTGCCCTTTTTTCCTGGATTAGCAGTAAATCCTATTAAAGGGAGGATGAATTTTCTTTTTCTTATGAAATGGCAGTCTATAAAAAAAAATTTCTCAGTTTTTGTATTTGTTTCACACTTTAGTTCAGGGACTACATAGATACCCCCATATACTGGCAATGTGATATTATATGAAACATGAACTAATTTGGATCTCTTCCTAGGGTAACAAGTGTGTATTTAATCTGTGTCGAGGCTGCTGTAAGAAAAGAGCTTTCAGAGAGACAGCAGATTGTCCTGGTGAGTGCCTATGTAACCAAAATTCAGATTTTCAAAATAACAAAGTACCTTCCTTCTAAAGGAAGGAATTTTAAAGTCTGTTGCATGACTTTATACTTGTAAACATATAGCTTACATTTCAAATACTACACCCCAAAGGCAAATAAGAAATATTTCCTGGAAATAACATGCTTGATTTAATAAAATCAAAGCAGATTTTCTTACATCTGTACAAAAACAAAAAAAAGACTACAACCAAATTATAGCATGACAGTTATACCCTTTATTCCCCAAATAGCCCTAGTATGTATTAACCACAGTCAGTTAAGCTATGATCCTGTATGTAAAATTTAATTTCAAAATAATTCTCTCTTTTAAAATACTAATTACTATCATATTTTTTAAAAAATAAAACTTGTGATTTTATTTTTATCTGATGTATGTGATTTAGGAGCTAAATTGTGAGAATTTTTTAAAAATGTTAATTGTATGAATTTTGAAAGCTACATTACTTTTAATACAAATGTGACATTCTTTAATCAAGTCACACAAAAATAACTCAGAATCAGATCAGCAAATGGTCATGAATAAACATTTCTGTCTGTTATAAAGATATAAAATTACTGGGTTTTTTACTTTCCCTTTAAATAATCACGTTCTGCGCAGTGGCTTTTAAAAATTAATGTCTATCCCATTTTAACCATTTAATCATAGTAATAATGCCATTTGTATTTCTGATCATTTTAGTTTTCTGCTCAATACAGCAACCTTCTGAATGGAATCTTTTCCATTTCTTATTCTTCAGCTGCTAGCCATTCAGGATATATTGTCTTTGTTTGCTTTTTCAGGTCATGGTCTGCTTTTTAAAACCAAACATGAAAGATCTATTTTGTGGAAAAGTGGCCAATCCCATATGGAAAATATTAAGCGGACAACACAGCAAGGTGAGGTGGAGGAAACAATCTTGCTGAAAGAGGCTATCAATGGTGTGGCATGAAACCTTGGAAAGCCCTCCTGGATCTTCTGACTGCCCTCCCTCCTCCCTCCCTGGGCCAAAGAAACCTCTGCTTCCAGAACACAGCTGTTGACACCACAAGGCCTGTTTTAAAATTAATGACAAATTTTACTTAAGAAAAAGTTACTTTCTCAGGGAAATGTCCTGTAACGGAAATAAAAGGATGCAATTAAAGTTTTCACGCTGTGTTGAAAAGACTTCAAAGACTGAGCCAGATGTTCTGGCCTTACAATGCTGCATTGAGACATCTCTAAAGATATGACCTGCCTGTTTTAAACTTTATGTATGGTTTTAAAATTGGCAAATAAACCTTTTATAAAAGTTTTCTGGAATATTATAACTAAAACACAAGGCACAGTATGTATGAACTCTAAATTAAAATAAAGGTTTGTTTGAAGTAGGCAGTGGACACAGGCAGGATGATATGTATAAAAGGACAATAAAACTCAAAAAAGAGAAGGCATAATTAACAGGACAATGGACTATAGGATTTAGATGTTTATGTTTATAGCTTCATGAAAATAGTGTGTCTGCAACTATGCCTTTGTTGGAAAATTGCAAATCAGAAAGTCAAATGATGCCAAAAATGAAAGCAATACGTGTTTCATATTGATTTTGAAACGTGAAAAGACAATGTTTCTACTACTGGCACAAAGGTGGGTAATCTATGGTTCCTGATCTAACTTGGTACTGCTGTTAGCCTGATTTCCAATTTCCCTTTTAAAATCCTGTAATGATAGCTAGTTGTTCTTGCCTTGCAATCTATTAGTCCAGGAGGGAAAATAGGAATTTCCAATGAAGTTTAGCTTTGGTCCTAATTTACTTGCCCAATTTTGGATACCTCCAGTGGAGTATCCCTTAAGAGATGTAGCCCTAATAGGATAAAGGATTATTCCCCTCTGTGATGGATGGTATATTAGAGCAGGTTATATGCATCATAAAGGACATTGACTAAGCATAAGCCCATTCTTTAATAAGTTACTTGGGAAAGAGTTACTTGGGCATCTTTTTCAAAGGAAATATAAAAGAAATATAAAATAGCTAAAATAGCTACACTAGAAATACAAGGTTATTTGCTTTCAAGAGAGACCAAGGTTTTGAGCATTCTGTGATTTTGCACATCAACCCATGAATCATGTTTGTGAACAAATATTGCTGAAAGAGTAAGTCTCATTATAGAAACCCATACGTATCTCCACTCTGGATATCAGATAGGCTATTAGGAAAATTGAAGTGTTTACCCTTATCTTACCCTTATCAGACTATTGTGATTCTTAAAAATAAAAGCCATTAAATTAAATGGCTGTCCAAGTAAATGTTAGTATCTTTTAAATATTTGGGCACTTGAAGAACCAGAAATAATTCAGAGTAAAAAATCTTATTACTATATTGTGATCCAGAAAGATTTTCTTCTAACAGCTTCATAAATTATCTGAGTAACAATGACATGCCTTGGGTTGCATGCTGTTTACTTAGTCAAGAGCAGCTCTTGAACTTGAAGGCCATTTGGGAGAATTGCAAATTACAGCAGGTGGAACTAGCTATATTTTCTTTCTATGTAAACAAATTAAATACAAATACAATATTACTACTATCCAGTCATTAAACATTTTTTTCCTTTAATTTTAATCAAAATTACAATTGGGTGGCACTATCTGGAATCCTTGGTGGGATAAACAAGTTCTCAAGAGCTTCACATTGTGCCACTTGGGAACACATGCAAGTACAGTAGGTAAATTGCAATTTCTCTTCAAATTTCCATTCAGCCTCAGAAATATTGTCACAAAAAAGCCATCTCTTGTGGTTTCAACTACAATGCACTTGTTTCTCATGTTGGTCTTATCTGAGAAAACACTGTAGAAAAGGTTTTTGTCTTAATTATTTTAAGAATGTGAATACAATCCATAACTTCTAATGGTTTTCATATTCCTTCATATTGTTTTGCAACTTTTTGCTCCCATTTGGGTAAAGTTAGTGAATGCTGTGAAAGCAAATGCAACCATACTAAAAATTGTAGTTGACAGCAAAACTAGTTTGGTTATTCATAAAGATTGTGCATCCATATACAATTTATTATACTACAATATATTGCTTTAGTAACCTTTTAATCGGGTTTTCTAACAATACAAACATACACACACACACTCTTGTCCATTTTCTTGCCAATATGTCAAGTTAATATTTTGTAATGAGAAAATCCCAATATCTCATGCGTAGGCATCCAGTGAGTGATGGCATCAAGAGGGAAGAGATGATGTGTGTCACGTGTTGTTATACAAACCCTGTGATTACATACTTGCAGTTAAAATTGGGATGAAAAAATTAAAAGGATAGAGTTTTCAATATGGCATCAAGTGTATATTTCATCATTACAGCTTAGTGGTAGATGGCTATGATCTTGTCCTTCATTTGCCATTTCCTCTGAAATGCAGCTATTTTAAACCACACTGTAGAGTAAGTGTGAAGCCTTAACAGATCTTTACAGATTAGCAGAGTTCTTAACAGATTTTAACAGATTAACAGAGTTGGAAAGGACCTTGTAGGTCATCTAGTCCAACCCACCACTCAGGCAGGAGGCCCTACACTATTTCTGACAGATGGCAGTCCAGTCTCTTCTTGAAAGCTTCCGGTTAAGCTCACACAACTTCTGAAGGCAAGCAGTTCTATTGGTTTATTCTGACAGATTGCTCTATCAGAAAATTTCTCCTTATTTCCAGGTTGAATCTCTCCTTGTTCAGTTTCCATCCATTATTCCTTGTCTGGCCTTCAGGTGCTTTTGGAAAATGGCTTGACCCCCTTCCTCTCTGTGGCAGCCCCTCAAATATTGGAAGACTGCTATCATGTCTAGGTATTCTAGGTGTGGTCTTACTAAGGATTTCTCGAGTGGTATTAGTACCAATCCAATCCAAAATGAATTACTGTGATGAAACTGGGCACTTTTTTCAATTACTGCAATTTATAGTTTATCATTTAAATGCATAGCTATAAATATTCTTGATATGTTTGGTGGGGGGGAGACATAAATTAATCTATATAAGCACGTGACTATCCTCCCCTGTTGCATTCCTGTATATTTGCTAAGTTTGTTCTGTTTGTAACTTCTAGCAAAGAGAAGTTGAGACAACCAATCTTCCCCAGCAGACTTCTTTGTTCACTAGCTGTACACATCATTAGTGTCCTCTCAGTGCTGAAAAGCAACTGCTGTCTTAAGAGTAAATGGACTTCGTGGAGCATCCTCCCTTCCCCCACCCACCCCTCTTTGTTAGGGTCTGACTAGAGGTTTAACCTTAAATTATCTCAATATTTCCCCCTAGCCTGGCTGAATGGCAGAATCTAGTACAAATTTCCTTTTTAACACTACCCTACTTACCAAGTAAAGCTTATTGTATAAACATAGGATGACTAATAAATTAATAGATATGAAACATCATGACTGAGAATATGAAGCAACATTAAGAATCATGCATGATTTTTAATTCCTATTATTTACCTGAAAGTTTCTGTAGCCATAGCGTGTCCAATCTTCAGAGCCATTTTGCAAATCATAGTCTTAGCTGTACTTTCAAAAGGGCGTGAGAGATTATTTTAACTGACAATTTATTGTATAGCTGCCAGACACACCTCCACCTCCATTTATTCCAGCCTATACTTTCAGCTTTCTTTGCTTTTGCCTCACACCTACTACAGGATTTGCTTCTCTGACCCTTGACTGCAGGTCAGGGATTGCTAAAGAGGGATACTTGCTCTCTCATTCATTCACAAATTCACACCCACGGAGGTAAAGCTGCACTTTAGCAGACTGATCCATCTTCCATGTGGAGATCAGAAAGCAGGGCTGGAGTTTATCCATATGTCTCTAAATTCCCCCCTCCCTTTTATATAAGAAAAAGATTGAGAAGATTAATCAAACAGTCAGGATTACATTTTGCAGGGCAAGCTTCTCACGCAGAGAGGAAAATTTAAACCTAAGTGAGAGAGCATGCTACTCTTATGGATTACGGATTACCAAGGCCTAAAGTCATGCTTTAATTTGCACATATTAAGGAGATAGGAAAGATAAGGACCTGCATATAGAGGTGGGTGAGGAACCAAGCAGCTAATCTGGTACCTGCCTGTCTGAGTGGAGAAGAATGCCCTGCTTTTCAAGAGATCAAACAAATTGGTCTCA
>JANHFM010003144.1:98173-113117 GCA_032468115.1 Grayia smithii
GGATACTGGATACACATGGCCCTGGGTATGTGGGGCAGGGAGGGAAGGGACAGTCTTTTGTTGGCTCAGAGAGCTTCACATGTTGGTGCTCATCCGGGACTGGCTGTTTGCTGGAGTGAGTTCACCTTGGCTTCCTTCTCGTGGAGGAGACTGTAACAAGGCAAGAGAGAGACCCAAGGCCCAGTAAGCAGTTAGGTAGAAAAAAGCTCATCTCCCATCCCACAAGTTGCCACACCAGCAGGCAAGTGAAGGAAACCCCCAGGGAACCGAAACCAGATGAATGGAAAAGAAAGAATTAGGGACTAAAAGATTAGATAGCATTGAGAGACGTGGTTTTACCCCATCAGAAAAAAAGAACCAGTGGTAAAAGAACCCCACATTTTGGGTTGTTTCACAAAATATAACACAGTTAAGGGAAACTGAAGACTTAGGGCCGCAAGGATGAAGGTCTCTTTTAAGGCTGGGCAAAACTTTTTGAAAGAAGGGTTTTGTAATGTGTGCAAGTGAAGCCCTCTTCCCCTGAATAGTTCAAGCAGTTATGCCTATTGCTAGGGTCACACTACTACTTCAAAAGCCGTTCCCATCTGCTTCTTTCCAATGACTCGCATAGCCCTCTTCTCTTTCTGCATCTTCCCTGTGGATCTGCCAAGAAAAATCCACTTTTGGATTATGTTCATTTTGTCACTTCCTGCTGCAGGAAGCTCTGTGCATAATAAATAATAAAACAATGACATTCATTGCTACCACGTGTAAAATGGATTCAAACCTAAAATTTTAAAGTGGAACTAGAGTGATTCAGGGAGTGACAACCACTATTCATCTTGAGGGCTACATACAAGCAAAGTTTCTTACACCCCAATTTATGGGGAGCCACATTGAAAAAGGGCCTTTGCCATGAGGTCCACAAGTGGACAGGTGTATTTGGTTATTACAGAATAGAAAATTTGACTAAAAAGGCCATAGGCTTAAGGCAGGAAGGCTCTGCTTACATCCACAGCAAAATCTGTATTGAAATAATGTTGCTAAGAAAGTATCTTATCTAACCTGCTTGTGGCCTTCAAATATTTCAGCATCAGCTGAAATCATTCAGGAGATGCACAGGAACTACTTGCCCAGGTTCAGCTCATCAGCTCAGTCCAAATGCTCTCATTTATATTTACACCAACTTCTGACTGATGCTGATTCACAAAAATGCAAACCCCTAGAGAAGGCAGGGCATTTTTGCTCACCTTGACATGGATCTGATTACGCAGAACAGCAGCTCGTAGGATCATAGCTTTGGCGCGACGCTGAAACTCCTTTCCCATGAGCAGGGACTTTTCAAAGGTAGTACTGCGTTGGTCAACATCTCTGGCATACAAAATCTACAGAATAGGATTAAGTAGCAGGGGAGATACAATTCAGAGATAAAGAGGAGCAGCAAATGATGTCTGAGAAACAAAATGCAAAAGCCCCTCTAGTATTTGTTGAGGGAAATGAAATAGCGAAAAGCATTTTCTGACAATTTAAAAGCCAAAAGAACCAAATCCTTTTTAGAATAGAAATAAAATGATTTTTTTTCCTTTAAATAATTACTTAAAACCAAAGCAGGGTTTCTGGGTAACCAGGAGCCTCGTGTACAATATCCAAATTCTTATATTGGCTAAAATATTCTAAACTACAAGTATTCGTCGACTCACAGCCATTCATTAAGGGACAGTTCAAAGTTACCACGGGACTGAAAAAAGTGACTTATGACCTTTTTTACTTATAACCACTGAAGCCTCCATATAGTCACATGATCAAAATTTGGATGCTTGGCAAATGGCATGTAGATATGAGGGTTGCAGTGTCCTTGATCAGTTTCTACAACCTTTTGACAAGCAAAGACAATGGAGAAGCCAAATTCATTTAGCAACCTTGTTACTAACTTAACAACTACAGTGAGTCCCTTAGCAATTCTGCCAAGCAAGGTCGTAAAATGGGGTAAAACTCATTTAACAGCTGTCTTCCTTACTAACAGAAATTTTGGGCTCAATTGTGGGGCCCAACTGATTACCCGTATGGCATAAATTACTATGTGCAAACAATTAAGTTCATTCTGTCTAGCTAGCCATTGGCTTTCAGCAGTGGCCAGAGATACTTAGGAGCACTTGTACGACTGGGACTCACCTTGCTATGGGAGTCTATTCTGGCATTTATTAGCCCCTCTAGGATCAGCTGAGTGAGCTCATCCTCCAGAGCTGCCACAGTAGTGTTGAAAGCAGTGGCCATCTTGCGCATGTCTGCTGACACATAGGGGCTGAAATACTGGGAATAAAGTCAAGAGAGAAAAAGAGACAGAGAAATAGACTCTGCACTACATTCAGTAAAGGAAGGAACAAAGGAAAGTCACAATTGCAGTCACGGGTAAAGACAGCTACCTGGATAAGGGCCCGATTTCGTATCTGGGTGTAAAGTGTTCTCACATGAGGTGCCAGGTACATATCCAATAGTAGGTTATCCTGTCCAGAACAGCAAGAAGAATGGACATAAAGCTTTCCAAAGCTTTGCTCTATAAAACAACCATTTCTAGAGTTTGCAAAATGTTAATAATAAATAGAAAAGAAACACTGAAACTACCAAATAAGATTTATGAAAGCACTGACACATTTCCTTTGGAGTTACCATAACATCCGTTAATCTCTTTCTACTAATTTGATATTAACCTGGGAGAACTGGAAATAACTGTAATAGCAACAGAGGAAAAGAATATCCCAAACTATTAACTGTTTCCATGTTTTTTCCCGAACGAGCCAGTCTCAACCCCACCCTACCCCAATAATAACATCCAAAGCATGCCAAGATAATTTTTTGAAAGAGACAGTGAGAAGACAAAAAACAAATCTTATGCATGTTTCTGAACTAACTCTCAAGATAGTACAATTTCAGCCTAACGGCTTTCAACGGGCAATCTTTTCCTCTAGCAACATTTATTTGCTTTCCTTCCTGGTTTTTTTTAAAAAGATATTTAATAGGAATCTGTGTATTTATAATAGCACATAGCTATAACGTATTTTTCTATTTTTCAGATTGAGCTTAATACCTAGTAGCCTGAACATTTTATCTGAACACACTGAAAAAGAGGGTAGTTGATTAGGGGGTAGTTGAAAAAGGGGGCAGAAATTCTTGCACATACACACCCAGACTATGACCTGGTATTATCTCTGAAGTCTGTCACTTATCCCTTCCTAAGACAGGCTTTCTTATACTTCTGGGACAAGAGTAGCTTTATCCAGTTAAGAAAGGGTTCTCAGAGTTCAAATGCTGCTGCAACTGTTTTGCAAAACATACTGAGGAACACTAGAACTCTAGGACATACCTTCATTTCATCCAGCATCTTGAGACATGAAGCATATTTGGATTCATAGAACTTGAAGATAATGTCACGCACCTGTGGTTCTAGCTCTAAGAACAGTTTGAAGGAGCTGTAGATACAAAGGGAGTCACACAACCCAAAGTCAAGTCATCTTTTATGTCTCTTTCAAAGAGAGCTAACTCTATTCAGTGGAAAAGTCATTTTGATTGTGTGTTCATTTCTACAAGATTGTGAGTGACCCCTGTCTCAAGAGCTAGAGAGCATGGCAGTGGAAAGGCATGACTGTCTAAAATCTGGACCCAGACGGCAGTAAGTCTATAATTCTTCATCCTGCCTTTCTTAAAATTACAGGTAGTCCTTGACATACGACCATAATTGACCAGTAGTAAGTTGAGCACTATTGGTACCAAGGAAAAGGAATCGGAGGAACTTAAAATTGAACATGCTGGATACAAGATGAGGGAGACTACTTAATCTCTTTCACACCTGCCATTTGTCTGCTCCCATCAATAAACCCACTAATATGTCCATTATAATATAGTTCATTTCATCATCAAAGTTCCGCAGATCATTTACCTGCTGGAGATGACATTACGTTGCAATTCTTGTCGGTCAAAAGTTGCTAGTGCACACAGGCCACCATATACAGCTACATTGCTAGGAGAGAGCAGCTGGAAAAAAAGAGAGAAGAGACAGCCTCTAAAGAATAGATATAAAGAACCAAAGAATGCCTGAATCCTTTCCCCAGGTTTCCAAGGAAATGAAGAGGTGCCCCCATCCTACCCCACACCTGGGGAAAAAAAACACAAGGAGGAAAAATAGCTGATCTCTCCAGATTTAGCTTGGAAAAGGTCAAACATGGTCTTGTATGTGCCATTTCCTCCACATTAAACCCCGTTTTGTCAGCTCCCATCTCTTCCACATCCTCACCTCAGGGAAGTCACAGTGATCAAATGAGGCCAACAGGAAGCACTTTGCTGCCTGCTTGTACTTCCGGGCAGCTAATTCAGCCAAACCTAAGAATGAGATTAGGTTACTCTTTTGTGCAGATGAATCAGAAGAAAGAGAAGGCTAGGGGTCATGTAGAAACCTATGGGAGAACCTCTTAAATTAATTAGAGTTTCTAGGAATAGAGACTGACTTGGAGGGCTTTGTGCAGTTACAATATTGGGAGAGATATTGGAAAAGCAAATTGGAACATTTTGCTACTCTATCACACTGCTTGGACACAACCATTCTCACACACACTAAGGACAGTATCAGTTAAGCAAGCAAACCATTTTCTCACCTGCGGCACATTTCAATTTGGTAAGGATGGCCTGTGTCTGGCTGTCCCGTTCTCCTCTTTGCTAGACAGGGAAGAGGGAGAAAAATCAGTCAATGAGCAATATTTCAGCTAATTCATTCCATTAAGCTTGCCTGAGGAAGCAGTTCTTTTCTCTATTTCTTTTCCCTTGGCATGGATCAAGAGTCCATCTGAAATGCAGATGGATTCATTCAAACCTCTAAACAGGGATCATGTGCACAACACTTTATCATGTGAGCCAATGAGGAAATTGAATCTCTGCTTCTTTTCATAGGGGAATCTGAACCTCATGTCTACTTCCAAGTTCATTATTAATTAAATAGCTCTCAACAATCCTTCTACAAGTTAAAACAGTACACAGCACCACAAAGGTATTATAGAGGACTATATTTTATCAGGTGATCAAAACAGGGCAACTAAAGGCAAACAAGGAATTAGCACGATCTAGCATATGACTAGTTCCAAATTCCCATTTCACTAGGCAATCTTGAACAGATCATTGGAATGTCTTGCCACAGATAAGATGGAGAAAAGCTTACTACCTCTGCAATCTCTGGCGTGGATTCTGCTTTGCTCACATAGCTCAGGACATGGGACCAGTTTTGAAGATAAACACTGACCTGCAAAGAAACAAGTCCAGACATAGCTGAGTAACATGACACATTCTATTCTGTGCCTCTATAAAAGAGGTAATGGTGAAGAGAGTCCTTTTTGAGGAGTTGTAGTAGCCTACTATTACTGACTCATTGAGTCCTCGTGAAAAATACTGATGGGAAAACTGGAAATTTGAAATATTTCCAATATTTATAGAAAAGGAAGGAAGGTTTATAAGTTAATTAGGAGTTGGGGCGGAAAAGTCTATTTTGAACAGAGATTAAATTCTTTTAGTCTCCCCTCTCCAAATAAAGAACTGCTGAGATAAATGACTGTTTACCTTGATAACATTGAGGCACATGTTAATAACATGTTTTGCACTGGTGCAGTAATCACGGGCTCGTGAATAACATTTAAGGGCATTGCTGAGGTCTCCACAGTCAAGGTAGTGATCTCCCAAGTCGTCATGGCCTCTCCTAAAAAGCAGGTACATGTCAGCTATAAACGAATAAGCATCAGAAACACATAATCCTAAACTCTGTTGCCCTTGTCCAAAAAGTCTAACACATGGCGAAGAACGTTCTTACTTATTTCTGGCAGATACTTAGCATCAACGCTTCCGCTGAAAACTAAAAATGAGGATCAAGTGTACTTCTTTATTATGCTTTTTAGTATTCGACTACAACGTCCACTGTGCTTCATTGCTAAACAGATCCATTGCCTCTTCCAAACATTTATTTCCTTGCAAAACTATTCATAAGCTACCATGAATAATGCCCACCGCTACTGAGGAATACAACTGTTATGCACATTATCAAAGTCAACAAATGTATACTACATGGAGAAGAGTGCAAGATACATGCACTGCAATATCTGAGAGTGGGAATAAGCAGTAGCAGCATTAGGAAAAATGTGGGTCACAGAAGGGAAAAATTATATTGGGGGATGTGTCTCACACATTACATGTTTAAAACAAAAACAGTTTCACACTACTTTCTGAAGGGTTCACAGAGGAGGGACATTATGGTGAGCAAACTATTTATTTAATTCTTGGGAATGAGTGAAAAACAGTTCAATCATTCAATTTCCTTTCTCAAGACATATTTGGAAATGATCTGTGACTACAGATGATGGAAAACTCTTTTTCTGTGAAAAGGAAATGTGTAGCGTTTTCTACACAAAGATTCTTTCATGGTTTCATTTCATGGCAACATGTGTCAGAAAACTGTAAATAACAAATTCAAGAAAATGTCATTTGAAGTATACACAGCCCGTCAAATAATTCCAGATGACATTTTAAAATGTTATTCTGAGATGAGTTTTTACAATTTCATAACTACCAACTCCAATTTCTTTTGTTTTTATTCGTTAATGTCGTTAGTGTTACCTGATGCTTTCCTTGATTGAATTTCCTTTATAATTCTTAAGATCTGTGTCTAACTTTTCCAGTTTGAGAAGAGCTTTTTTGCGTGTAGCCTCGACCCATGCTGTGTCTAGAGGAGGGGGCTCTATCCCACCATCTGGGACAGCATCAGGTGTGTTCTGCAGCTCTCTGAAAAAAAAACAGTAGATACACAAAGTGTACAGGGACACAGAATCGTCTGTCACCTACAGATATAACCACCCATCTACTGCCACAATCTAAAGAATTGAGTAGGATCATAGTAATGCATTACGAGTACAATCAATTGGCTCTAGACAATATTGATATTTTGATGAGTGAAACTCTAAATTCAGAAAAGGAGTTTGACTCATATATAGAACTCCTATAATGCCTTGCCACAGGCAGTGTGGAATGAATTGATGGGAACTAAAACTGATGACCTATAGGAACACTACTACAGATAGAAAACAAGACAGATCCCTTTGTTTCACAGTTGGAGGGAGGAATAGTAACATATCTATTTAATCAAAGAAGGTAAACAAAGAGCCAAGACAATCAAAAGCTAACTTTAGTAGCTTAACTATGCTCTGTCTCTCTGCTAGGTAAGCTTTTATTTAAACAGCAAACATTCTCAGCTACTTTTGATTCTAATGCTTAGTTCATCAAAATACCAGAAAGCAAATGAAAGGGCTCCCTTTCTACGAGGTGCACGAATGGCTCTGAAGAGGTAAAGAAGAATTTCAAACTGAAACCATATGTAAGAGCTGAGTAAAAAGGATAACCTTCTGGATACAGTCATCTGGTTAAAAGGGGGCCTCTCTCAGGGGTTTCTACTTTTTATATATACACATGGTACTGCAAAATGTCCATGGGAATGGAATTTGGCAATAATACTCTTAATTGAAAACTTAAGTGCTCTACCTTCAAATTTCAGTACGGCCAATAAAATACCTTAGACAGACTGCAGTATCTAAATATAGATAAGGTAGGACGTTAGCACAATTTAATGTTTTACCAACGGTTGACTTGGAAGTATAAGAGAATATCTTACAATGAACAGCGTTGCCCATGCAGAATGGGTAATGGTGAAAAGACTCTCTCCACTTTCTAAAAGGCACAATATAGTCTCTCTGAATGCTTTTAAATTATGCTATATTACCTACAGATATAAAAAATGGGTAAGTGCTTATTTCGGGGAGTACCGTATGAAATTTCTGCCATAGTATTTTCTATCTATTAAATTTTGTGTTAGAAATGACAATTTACATTTTATATTTTATTGCACATTTGTATAAATGTTAGTTTTAAAACACCAGAATCATCTTTTTAAAACTTTCATAAGTTAATAGGCTTGCTTTTATAGATACAATATTCATAATGCCAATGCAATACTTAATTCATGTCATTCATATTTATATGAATGCTTTATATTTAACTGTAATTATGCTGTACGCTGGTCATTAACATTCTCTCTGTCTCTGTCTCTCTCTTACTCTCTGTGTGTACGCACACACAAAGATAGCTAATTAGATAGATAGGTGGATAGACAGACAGACAGACAGACATATACATATATAGATATATAGTTATATAGCTGCAAAGTCAGTCAACTAAAGACATATATATAATCTGTAGTACTATGCATTCCTGACAAGCCTCTCAAGATCCTTCTTCATCTTAGTACCTGGTAGCTTCAGTCAACTTCCGGTGAATCTCCTCATAAACATCCACATTGAATGTTCTTTGGACAAATGAGAGTGCCATCTTCAGGGCTTCCACTCGCAGCTGTGGGCAGTGGTCAGCAATAAACTGCAATCTCTCAATCCTCATCAGGCCGCTGTAACTTGCTGCATACTGCTCCAGATCCTGCTCCAGCCGGAATGAAGAGATCACAGATGGTAGTGTGTACTAGCCTAACTATTAGGTCCATTATATTTTTAGTCCAAGAACTATAGAGGAACCATAGAGTTGCCAGATTATTGCTAACTCTAGATCCTAAAGAATACAGGAATTATTCCTGTATATTTTTGTTTCTTAATGACAATTATCCAAACGGCACATTTGTTTCATTTTTGTTATATTCTGTAATCTGTGGAACAGGTATCTATGCATCAACATTTTCTGTAGAATTAATCCATTGGATGATATCACACTATATTATTTTTTATCTCCAAAAAGAAAAAAAAGTAATAACTGGGCTCATTTAGGAAGTTAGTAAACAATACCGGTACAATACTTGTTTTATTCCCACAACAACTTTGTGAGCTATGGTGGGCTGAGATAGAATGACTGACCCAAAGTCAGTCAGCATTTGTGGCTAAGGATGAATAGTCTTGAGCTAAGATTTTTCTGTTCTTAGCCATATTCTTAACCTCTCTGCTGCAAAAGCTCATATGATGATGCCACTCTCCAAGACTGCAGAGCAGAGAAGGAAGAACTAGGAAGTACAGTTATCACACTAATAATTTTGCTCCCTTGAGGCAATAGATATGAAAATCATCTAGACAATGGTAATTTTATTCCCAGTGTGGGGTTAATCCTGACCTATTTTATAAGGCTATTGTAAAGTTTATAATCAAAAGCACTGCCTAAATATAAGAATTTGTTTTAAACTTACAACTCAAGCACAGATAGTTATATGAGATATGACAAGCGGATAACGCCATCCAGTCTCAAAGCGCTAAGCTGGCTGATACTTATAGGACTGGAAGCTGAAAAAGCATTCTGGGAGAAGGCAATGGCAACCTATTTCCATACTGGTGCCACTAAAGCAACACAGGTATCTTCATAAGGACTCCAATAGTTCACTCAAAAGACACTTTATCAGAAGAAGAGGAAAACTGGGGACTGTTTTTGTTACACAATGTGAAAGAGTTTCTAGCGATTCAATTCCCTCTCGCCTATCATTTTAACTGACAATATATTATCAATTTTCCTCAATATATAAGCAAAGGTTACAATAAACAGGTAGCATTTGCTTCAATGGAGAACCTAGGTTTTGGAAGACAATTCTAAGAAGCCCGTTCTGTCATTTTTGCTCTCAAGCACATACCAGAGTTGGGTTCTCCACCACGTAGTTGATGTCAGGTGCATTTTGCTGATCTTCTTGGGGATCTACATCAATTTGCATGGGCTCTACCGCACCCTGTAATGGCAGAGCATATGAGTAAAACAGAAATGAGGAGTCTCCCTCCCAGCCCCAAGGGAAAGATTCCCATGCATCAGCAAACATAACTGAACTTGACATTTAAGCAATGCATCTACAGCTTAGGATTTTCACTCCATGAAGTTGTTTTCCAGGCCTGCCAGAAATACTACTCACTTTGTGCCACTAATTCACTCAATAGATTTCCTTGCTCTCAATAATAAAACAGAGATGATTAACCATTTTCTGAACCAAAGAAAAGGCAGTTTAATCCCCTCAATTTGAACCAAGTATATATATATATATCAATGTCTACAAAGTTTGTTCTTATGGTAAGCAATTGGAACAATGTTATATTGGGAAATAAATTAAAAGAATTTAGCATAATTAAATTGGGTTTTTTTTCTTACTTGTTGGCTTATTATCTAAAGTTAATATTGTTTCATATAATTTATAAGAAATTCTAGGCATACTTTTTATTTTCATTCATAATGAATGGAAATAACTGTTAACAAGAAAATCCACTTAAATCTTTATGAAATTATTTCAGCCAAACCCAAGAGCACATATACTGTATACTGTATACAATACCAAATATACTGTTATCTCTACAATACTGCCAAGGCTGAAACCTGAAATAATAGTCTGAAATTGTTGTTGTTTTGTTATTCTGCAATAGTTCAATATCCAAGATCAGGGCTGGATTTATAAGTGGGCAATTCAGGGAGTTTGCCTGGGCTTTTAAACTTTTGGAAGAGGGAAAATTGCCCTCATCATGAATGTTCTCAACAACTGAAACAAAGAAAAAGTAATTTTAGATAGCATGAGCAACTGCAGATTTACAATTTGATACATGAAAACGTACAAAGTTATACACTATGGATAAATCAAGCAATCATACACACTTCAAAAACATGGCTAAGATGCAAAGAAAAGTAAAACTATTTATAACAAAGGGAGCTAAATATGAACCATAAAGCATAATTAGGTCTAAAGCCATGTCTGATGCTTCACATGTCACTTTTCACACTTATTTCGTGTAATCTTGATCTAAAGGACATCAGTATCAGGAATCTCACTAGATCATACCAAAGATCCATTTTTAATCTATATTCTGTCCAATTGAGTTCTTTGAGAAAGTCCTTAAGGACATGAAGGCAAAAGATTCAGGAGATTCTAGGCTTCCTGGAAATTTATTAGAAGTTTACCAATGAGAAATTAAAGAAAATTAGTTTTATAGCAAGACAACCAACCTATTACCAATCTTCTTCTGTGGTGTGAAGTGGAAATTGAATATGATGTCTTAAGTTGCACTCTTGATTTATAACAGCACAGGGCAAGCTCATACTCCAACCCAAAGACAGTGGTGAATCAAGAGGCAAATACTATGTTGTACAAAATATATGCAATGCAGCTCTAACAGATTTCTCTATTTCTAAATCCTTTTTTAAAATTGTAAATCAACAAAAAGAGGTTTAAGAGCTGGTCATTTTAAGCAGTATATGAAGGATATTTTATCTCCTTTAATTAGAATTTTTTTTTGCTGAGACATAAGCCTCAAAAAGAAAGATTGAAAATATTTGATCCAAAGAAAATTTTATTGCCATGAAATCCTAATATATGTTCTTATGTGAAGAGATAATGTTGTGAGTTTTCCAGAGTCACTTAGGTGAGATGGATAGCTATATAAATTGAAGAACTGAATACTGCTATTGCAGTGGTGGGATTCAAATTTTTTTCCCTACAGTTCTGTGGGTGTGGCTTGGTGGGTGTGGCGTGGCGTGGCTTGGTAGGCGTGGCAAGGGAAGGATACTGTAAAATCTCCATTCCCTCCCCACTCCAGGGGAAGGTGACTGCAAAATTCCCATTTCCTCCTGATCAGCTGGGACTCAGGAGGCAGAGAATAGATGGGGGTGGGGCCAGTCAGAGATGGTATTTATCAGTTCTTCGAACTACTCAAAATTTCTGCTACCGGTTCTCCAGAACTGGTCAGAACCTGCTGAAACTCACCTCTGATCATGGGGAATATCTATGTAGTTGCTAGAAATTGAAAACAACCTGATGGCATATAATCAATCAATGAATAAAAAAACCATGCATATCTTTTTTTATTCTGAGAGAATGAACTGTGAGTAAGAAATGGGTGTATTCTAGGAGTGGGTTCTACTTACCTTTACTACCGGTTCTGACGATGCATGCGCTTCGCGTGTGATCGGCACGCGTGAAGCATGCGTTCGGCGTGTGTGCACGCTTTGCGCGCGCATCGAACTGGCACTCCACGCATGCGCAGTAACTTTTTTTTGAGAAAAAACCCACAAAAAAGCATTTTGCGCATGCACGGAGCACGTGGAGCACAGAGAACCGTAAGTACGGGCAAGCGGGTGGGCCCAGCTCCCACAGCGTCACCACTACCGGATCGCGAACTGGCCCGAACCGGGAGCAACCCACCACTGGTGTATTCTATAGGTATGTTTCTCACAAAACAGCATATTTTTTCATGAGCTATTCATTTGTACATCTCAACGTTATATTTTCATCCTTTGGGAAAATTCAACCAAGAGTCTATCATGACGCTACACACAGAATGTACACAGCTAGATTAATAGAAAACCACACAGATACAGCTAGGTACTGACAAAACCAGTAGATTACCCCCATCTGTAGATGCACAGCTATTGTAATTTCCATTCTTCCCAACCCACTTGATTATTAACAAAGCAAATTAACACTTCTGACAACTGTAGTTGCAATATCTCTGGAAGACAGCAGAAAGAGAAAAAAATGAAGTACAGCATTCTATTAAACACTGCAGATTTACAATAAAAGAAATAAGTTGACTTACCTGAATGGCTTCTGTGATATGATGAGGCCAGTGTCAGCCTTCCCCAAAGCATTATAAGGCAGAGAGAGAGCACCAATACTCCTTTGCTCAAACTTTGGACGTTCCTTTCACTCATTCTGCCGTACAAAAAAAAATAAAAATGAAATAAATTAAAATGCCTTACATTGGGGATAGAGAACTTTGGGTCAGAAAGTAGGGAAAGAAGAAGATGCACAGTTATAAGATTGTATCAGATTGTCCTTTCTACAAACAGTGAAATTATATTTCAGCATTTCTATATTACAATCTTCCCTAATGACAAATTACCAATATGTTATCCTAACATAACCTTTTGCCGGTGAAATAATTTTTGAATCGGCAAGAAATCCCACTGGCAGTATGCAGATTGTTAGAACACCAAGTCCTTCAATGAACTCTATAAAAAAACTGTTTCCAGGCTTCTGCTAGTGAAAAATAAAACAGTCCTCTAATCAAAATTCTAACAATACGAACATAAGGAATATCCAAGCTCACATTTTTCTAAGGAAAAGTTTTATTCCCATTATATGTCTGTCTTTATACACACATTCAAACATAGATATGGAACAGCTCAATGGTTTTGGCAATTTACAGCTATGGTGCAATTTCAACTTTATTTCTCTTGCTGCTAATCAATCAGTTAGATTGACTAAAGCCAAACTGAATGACAGCTATCTCTGAGGAAATACAGATAGCTGCTTCACTTATATGCAGGAAAAAATGTCACCATATCATTCTCACAAAGAAGGGAATAATTTTTAAAAAGTCAAAAATCCATTTATTAATGTGAAAGCAGCCATGCCATTATAAAAATGCTTAAAATAAATAAGAAAAGACAAAAGAGGAAACCATAAACCATTAAGCAACAGGAGTGTATGAACTTGACAGAAAAAAAGCTATTCCAATGTGAAGACAGATTAGAATGTGGATCTTCTCTAATCTTGTCTAACCCCTACACCATATTGCCCCTGGCCCTATGAAGTACTCTCTATCAGGAAAAGAAAGCAAAATTCATTTAGCCAATGTGAAACAGCTGAATGCAACAATGATATAGCTACTTCCGCAACTGTATCTAATTTAGAAAATAAGACATTATGATCTGGAGTTGTTTTGCATATTAAATGTTCTGGGCCAGGGGTATCAAACTCAAGTACTCTGGCCCGCGGAGTGCTTAAATCTGGATCGCAGGGCCAGCCTGGAAATAGCAAAGGACCAGCCCGAGTGTCTCTGGCAGCCAAAAAGTGGAGGGGGGGCGCACCCCCACCACACCCCATTTTCAGCCTGAATGGCCTCCTGCAGCACTCTGCTGGTGAAATCGGGGCATGGGGGCACATGGTGCCCACACATCCCATTTTGGCTGGTAGGGTGCTGCAGAAGGCATCCTCCCATCTCCCCCCCCCCAGCTGAACCACGGAAAACTACAATGCTCATCCATCCCTCAAAGAAATCCAGTTTGACACCCCTGTACTGGGCTATGCAATTCATATATTTCCACTGCAAACTACCATATTTTTCGGAGTATGACACACTTTTTTCCCTCCTAAAAGAGGCTGAAAATTTGGGTGCATCTTATACTCTGAATGCGTGGTGCCCAAAATGGCTACCTGGGACAGCTGCTGCCTTCTCTTACCCATTCCGCGCTCTGCCTGCTTTAGTCACTGGAGCTTCCTCCAAGGATCAGCTGTGCTTTTGAAGCTGTTTTTCAGCCGCAACGTGAGCGAAGTGATCTTCCATGCTTTGCATGCTTTTCTAATTGCTGCTCCCTCTGACAATCAGCTGTGCTTCAGAAGCACAGACCCAACCAGCCCCAAACTCAAAACCAGCAAGCAAACTAATGTGCTGGGACTAGCCAAATGAATACCTGGTAGGTAGAATTTTTTTTCCCCTATTTTCCTCCCCAAAAACTAAGGTGCATCTTATACTCTGCTGCATCTTATATCCCGAAAAACACGGTATATAGTCCACAAATAACAATGGCTGATACAACATAGTTCTGTTACAGTTATGAGTATCTTCATAATGGCCTATCCAAGAACACTAAAAATGACATTCTACTTATAACTTTCTAAGCCTGGCTTGGGGAAAGGGAACATATTTATTCTGATTAATAGTAGGGTTCTTAGTATTCCAATTCCAAATAACCAGCTTATCAGAACTTTTGTGTTTTCTCCATCTCAAGACTCAGTCTCATTCTCAGGGGCAAAAGAGAGCAAATTGGCTTTGTTCTTTGCATAAAAAAATAGCACTGAAGTCCATCATTCCCCCCCCCCCGGGGCATATTTCTCCCTCCCTTTGTAATAGCCTCACCACAGCCACTC
>JANHFM010003144.1:127534-140818 GCA_032468115.1 Grayia smithii
TGGAATACTGCCCTGCGGCCCAGTCTCCAAAGGGAGGGGATCATGCTCTGCTTCAGTATGTCACAGTACATGTTGGCGTTCATGGTTCCCTCAATGAACTGTAGTTCCCCAGTGCCGGCAGCACTCACGCAGCCCCAGATCATGACATTCCCACTACCATGCTTGACTGTAGGCAAGACACACTTGTTTTTGTATTCCTCACCTGGTTGCTGCCACACATGCTTGACACCATCTGAACCAAATAAGTTTATCTTGGTCCCATCGGACCACAGGACATGGTTCCAGAAATTCATGTCCTTAGTCTGCCGCAAACTGTTTGCGGGCTTTCTTGTGCATCACCTTTAAAGAGGCTTGCTTCTGGAATGACAGCCCTGCAGACCAATTTGATGCCACGTGCAGCATATGGTTTGAGCACTGACAGGCTAACCCCCCACCCCTTCAACCTCTGCAGCAATCCTGGCAGCACTCATACATCTACTTCCCAAAGCCAACCTCTGGATATGACACTGAGCACAGGCACTCAACTTCTTTGGTTGACCATGGCGAGGCCTGCTCTGAGTAGAACTTGTCCTGTTATACCACTGTATGGTCTTGGCTACCATGCTGCAGCTCAGTTTCAGGGTCTTGGCAATCTTCTTACAGCCTAGGCCAGTGCGGGTTGCTACCTGTTTGCACTTGTAGTAGCGGTGGCAGGAGGCTCCGCCCACCTATCCGGATGCTTCTGCACATGCACAGAAGTGTTGCGAGCAAGTGCGTGCCCATGAGCGAACTGGTAGCAATGGGTTTTGAAATCTGCCCTTGGCCTAGGCCAGCTTTATGTAGAGCAACAATTCATTTTTTCAGATCCTCGGAGTTCATTGCCATGAGGTGCCATGTCGAACTTCCAGTGACCAGTATGAGAGAGTGAGAGCAATAACACCAAATTTAACACACTTGCTCCCCTTCACACCAGAGACCTTGTACCACTAACAAGTCACATGACACCAGGCAGGGAAAATGGCTACTTGGGCCCCATTTGGACATCATCACTTAGGGGTATAGTCACTTTTGTTGCCACCAGTTTAAACATTAATGGCTGTGTGTTGCGTTATTTTGAGTGGACAGCACATTTACATTGTTATACAAGCTATATACTCACTACATTGTAGCCACGTGTCATTTCTTCAGTGTTGTCACATGAAAAGGTATACTTAAATATTGACAAAATGTGAGGGTGTACTCACACTTCTGTGATATACTGTATGCATAAAACAA
The DNA here is from genome assembly GCA_032468115.1 of Grayia smithii. Taxonomy (NCBI): domain Eukaryota; kingdom Metazoa; phylum Chordata; class Lepidosauria; order Squamata; family Grayiidae; genus Grayia; species Grayia smithii. The sequence goes on from JANHFM010003144.1 coordinate 128,789, forward strand.
TTGAGAAAGAAGTTAAATGTCAGGGTTGAATTTGTATATTCATTTGAATACTGTGTGGAAAACAAGGAAGTGAAAGAGTACATGACAAGGCAGTGATCCATGAAGGGAGAAAGAGTAAATAGGACATAACAATATTTAAAGTAAATGAAAAATAACATGAACACTATACTTCTGGGATTCCAGGGAAGTTTTGTCAATTTTATGAATACCTTGTAGACCTTGTTTAGTGACTGCCTCATTAAGCAACTGTTCTAAGTTACAGCAGTGATGAAAAAATAACTTTACAACCAATCCTCATGTTTATTACCGTCACAGGTCTGTCCTGGAAAGCTGAAATAAGATCATAAGCACAGTAGCAGTTTCACTTACTAGCCACTTAATAACCAAGTTGCCAGAACCAAATGTTCACTAAATTAGGATTACTTGCATTTTACAAACTGTTCCTCATTATGTTGGCCTTACTTTCACAACATCCAGTAACGTACAAAGATTAAAAAAAACCACAAATATTTCTTCTCCTAAGTAAAAAGATGGCTATGAGAAGGAGATAAGAATATGATTCCCCCCCCTATAATAGTTTAAGGATTGTTTAACCTGATAGCAGCAGTTATGGAATTTTATTCATTTTTCCTTCCCCAACTAAAATGTCTCAATTGGTCCTAATCCTAGAGACACTGTAATATATTTCCAATCCCTGGTAACTAATTATACTAACTGTAGAACCCAATTTTAGGACTTAAATGTTTTCTAATTTTTTAAATTAATTATTTCTAACAAGTGTAATTTTGAATATGTGGGTTATGTGTGTTTTTTCTAGGTTACCTTGAGTTATGGTGGCCCTGAGAATAAACGCAATGTTGTCAGTGTGGGTGAAGTATTCAATATACAACAAGATCCAACTCGGTGTGTACATTATGTCCCCTAACCTAGTTGTTTGGTTAAGAAATTCAGACGTGAAAACTGAAAATAGCCGGATAATACAGTTGCAGGATTAGACTATAACTTCTTACCTTATTCTTTGCAGGTTCAAATCTGTTCACTGCTTCCTCTACCCTGAAACTCTGTGGTGCCCTACCGTAATAGTGAAATGACATCTCCCCTTTCCTATGAATCTCTTAACGCAGCTTTCTTTAAATGAATAGCCAGAGCTATATATTGGAGGAAGAAGAAAGACAAAGCAAGTCCCAGATAAACCAGCCACTCTGGTATTATTCAAAATAATACTTGAGAACTTTGGTCTGGGACACATTATAAATAATATCTGCAATGTTTCTTTTGGAGTCTTAAATATATCTTTGCTGAACCCTAATCCTTCCCACGTTGTATTAATACAATTTCAGTGTAAAGCTGCAGTCTGGCACTGTAGCAATATGGCTGATAAAAAGACATTTATAGAAATGTTTGGAACAAAGCATATCTTTTTTTGTTGTTATTAGGACAAGTGTTCTTATTTGGGAAGGTAGTTAATTCTGCTTTACCAATTGTATTCCTGTGGAACCACTTTAGAAACGTCATCTTACAATGAATATGAGACAAGCCAATCCCTAGCAACTTCTCTGCTCTATGCAATATCAGAACCTCTTTCCTTCATGGTTTGCTTTCTTTCTTACCTTTTTAGAGGTTCTCCACTGTTACAGTCAAGTCCTAAGTGATTGGTCTTCAATATTTTCTAACCACTAATTGTTTCAAGATATTGAAACAGATATTTCTGTTGGCTGGGCCACCATCTGAATCTTACATATCACATTGCATCTAGACCTCCTGATGTGATACACCCAACACCCAGTAGATTGGATCTTTTGAGAAAATATATTTGTAAAAGGATGAGGTTTTTTGAGGATTTTCCACTGTTTCCATGATTGACTTAGTCACTTAATAAAATATATTCCTGAGTAACTACTATTGTACAGAATCCTTCTTGTAAATATAGCAGCATTTATCAAAAAGCTTTTATGAACCAATCCAGACTGCACTCGATTGTCTGATGTGCCCCCTATCTGGTGTGCTGTAAGCTCCAGAACAGTTCTGATTGTGAGCACCACCTGATGAAAAATGTAACAATACTGACAACTAATTTTGGAGATGATAGCTGCATGTATTAGTCTCTGCTGGGCATTCCTGAAACAGCTGATTTACATTTTATTTTGACAGAAGAATCTGAAATTGAAGCCAAGTATTTGCCAAAGCACAAAAAAATGTAAAAGTTGAAACCAATATTGTTATATTTAAAAATAACAAACTGAAAACAGTTGCACTAAAAGCAGAGACGATGGTTGTGATAGAATGTAGAGTCGGTGAGTAGACTGGCTCTTCATAATTCTCTGGACAAGGAGAGGGCTTGAAATTGCCCAGAAGTGCTCCATACAGTTGCTCCTTGTGAGACCATAACACAATGGTCTCCATTGGGTTACAGCTCTGGAAGACAAAGGAATAATCTGTTGCTGAAATTACAGTTTGGCACCTTCAAAATGGACACTGAGTTCACATACTTCTTTTTTTTAATCAGTTTTGGATATTGCTTGTTAACTACTTTTCAGATATTAGGAACCTTTAGATTGACAAGTTTTACAACACTGGCTGAGTTTCCTTTAATCCTTAGCAAAAGAAGTTTTTAAATACAAGTTTTTATGAACTTAAAAAAAAAATTGGCATGAACAGCAAAAGGGTGATTAGAACTTTGATTTTGGAAAGTTACAAATTGACTAAGGGTCCATATGGATTTGAAATAAGATTTTGGAAAAACGTAAGAATCCTTCCTGTGAGAATTTAAAAAAAAAACATGGTAAAATGTGACTTTGAAGAATGGACACTACATGAAATCAGAAGGAATTATAGATTACAATTAAAGGAGATTACTTAAATATGTTGCAGGGAATCAAATGCCATCTCCTAATCAGTCCAAGCAACATTAAAGTTGGTCTTTCTTCTTTAAAAGTTATTAAATTATTTAATTTATAACAAATTATACAATTTATAATAATTAAATTATTATATTAATATATTATTACTGGAATATGAATAGGGTCGTGATGTTAGATGGCAGTGGTTAGAATTAGTATCGCAGGTTAATTCTGCTGACTGCCAGTAGTTCAATCCTGACCGGCCAAGGTCAATAAAATGAGGATCTGGATTGTTTGGGCCAATATGCTGATATTGTAAATCAGTCAGAGACTGCCGTAAAGCAGGGGCATACAACCCTTGGGCTGTGTGGCCCACTACCAGACCATGGACCATTCAGAATCTGGCTGCAGATGTGGCCGGCAAGCATGCACACATGTAGCTCCACTTGCATGCGCAACTCCATTTGTGCATGCGCTCATGTGCCACTCACATGGAACCATACCCTCTTCCCTCCCAAAGCCCAAAAGGTTGGAGACAGCTGCTTTAAAGCACTATGAAGTGGTATACAAGTACTATTCTTAGTGCAAAAGTATGAACAGTGAGGTGTCACAAAAAATCGTTCATTCTGTATTTTTAAATTTCTACTGCTTAATGCCTCAGGTATTAAATACTGTCATCTTGATTAGGAGGGGAAAACATTTACTGTTTTGCATTTCGTGATTATCAGAAGCTACTCTCCAACCATTATAATAAAACTAGCATAATATTTATTTATTTATTTGTATTTATATGCCGCCCATCTCCCAGAGGACTCTTATTTTGCCATTATATTACAATTTCTCTTTCTCTCAACAACCTCTCTACGCCAACTATTGTATTTATCAGCCTACAATGGGTCGGTATCATAAAATACAAGAAACCTCGCAGGGCTCCGGTTTTGTGACAAGAATCCACACCACAAATACGTGAAATTCTTGATTCCTCCACCGTCCACGGGAGAAAAAAACATGGCGACACAAGGAGCCAGGAACCTCCCCTTCAGACAAAGGAGCGGTCGCCCGGATGCGGTTTTACACCCGGTGTCCCGAAGGACGCCACAAGCCGGGCTCGGCCGTTCCCTGTAGACCCGATAAGGGGGAACGAGGGGGGCGCGTCCTCGGGTGGGATTGCAAACACGATACCCGGGAGCCGGGAGGGTTTAACAGAGGGACGAAAGCGGCGGCGGAGGGAGGGCCTCCTTCCCTCTTGTGGAAGCCCCTTCGGGCGCCGCCTCTTCCCTTCCAGCGCTGCCTCCAGCGCCCATTGGAAGTTCAACCGCCGCGGAGGATGGAGCGCTTCTCTGGACGCCGCGCTTTGGTAACGGGTGCAGGCAAAGGTAGCGTCCCCGGGGCCGCGCCGCTGGAGCAACCCTGGCGCTTCGGGGACGAGCGAGCCCAGCCGTATTAGTGCCGTGCAACAACGTTGTGCTTCCCTTTGCAGGGATCGGCAGGGCTGTGGCGGTACGGCTGAGCCAGGCGGGGGCTCATGTGGTGGCGGTGAGCCGGACCCAGACAGATCTCGAGAGCCTGCAAGGAGAGGTAGAGGCAACGTGGCTCCTGCCTGCTCAGCCTATGCCCAGTTGTCACTCTCGTTTGGCTTCTGTCTGGCCCGACCCTCGTTTTTCCTCTGGCCGAAGGGAAATCCTCTCTTCCTGGCGGGTCGTGCCTGGGTAGTTGTCTCTAACGGAGGAACGATGGCTTTGCTTCTGGGAAACGGCCATATGAGACAGCTTTTCAACTGGAGCCTCCACATATTGGATTAGATCAGTTCACAAAGGTTTTAGCCTGGGTATCTGTTTAATTTTTAAAAGTGATTGAGGACCCCAAAAAAACTTTGATCTGTGTGTGTTATATCTTTGATGTGTAGTATATTATAAATTAAAGCTGAGAAATGTTATTTATAAAATACTCCACCATTCCCCTGAAAGAGTAAACCGTACTTTGAGAATCACTGATCTAGATAAACCTTGAATTTCATTCTGTTAGGGCCCCTATTAAGGTAAAGGTAAAGGTTCCCCTCGCACATAGGTGCTAGTCGTTCCTGACTCTAGGGGGCGGTGCTCATCTCCATTTCAAAGCTAAAGAGCCAGCGCTGTCCGAAGACGTCTCCATCGTCATGTGGCTGGCATGACTAAATGTCAAAAGCACATGAAACGCTGTTACCTTGCCGCCAAAGGTGGTCTGTATTTTTCTACTTGCATTTTTTACATGCTTTCAAACTTCTAGGTTGGCAGAAGCTGGGACAAGTAACGGGAGCTCACCCATTACGTGGCACTAGTGATAGCTACACTTCAATTGCATCCTATTTTTGTTAGCCCACCCTCAAAAAGAAAAGTCCTTGTACATGCCAGATGTTTCTATACATGCCAGAAAAGTCCCTATACATGCCAAATCTCAACTATTTGAGGCAGATGTGCAATAGAATGGTCAGATCATGAGATACTGTAACTCCTAAGCAGATACTACTACATTTCACCACTCGTGTGCAAAGTGCATGGCTTGTAATTTTAATCATTGCAAAAGCAGACCTTTCACCCTGTTTTTCCACTACAAGTTTATCTTGCCTAAGGGTAACCAATTAGAGTATCCAGTACCACTAGCTGCTGAAGAAATAAAGAATTCTTCCAGTTAAAATTGGAGTAGATTATTGACTGGGCCTAGCCATTTTTATGGACTATTGCTCCCTTCCTGCCCTTTGCCCAAACATTTGGAATATTTTAAGACTAAACCTGCAGCAGTCCTACCAAGGTCACAGAAAAGCCTTCAGGGATGTCCCCATCTTTTACCAGCTGCTCTAGCCTTTAGGCTGTACTGAAAGACAAAGGAGCAAATTAACTTCCACCACTTGTCTGGCATAGAAGGGGAATAAAATGACTTGACCTAATCTGGAAATGCCTGGGTTTTATAGGTTAAAATCTTGCTAGAGAGTTTCATTGAAAAGCTGCCACTTTCAGATAGCCACCTGCAATCCCCAGAATGTCCCCAGAAAAGCACTAATTTAAAAATAAGCTATTTACAGCATTTCTCATCATTTTCTCACAGAATTGCCATGAAAAGGAAAATTGTACTTTGTACCACCTGGCATTCTTGGGATATTCTTCACATAGTGTAAAACATATTTCAAAGGCATGTTTTTTTATTATAGGTGATTATTGCAGGATATAGAAGAATCTAATTAGAATTGCAGATGTTCAAATTATTCTTTTTGAGTATCAAAAAAAAATTGGAATGTTGTGTGAAAATATCTTTGCAGTTCAAGCTTAATGAAAGAATTACATCTCCTTGGACCATTGTTTGAAATCAGTATTCTGTCCTGGTAAAGTTCATTTTGTATACTTTGTAAAAGTCACTTGAAACTAGCAGTCCTAACTCCCCTGCTTTGTAATCAGCTTCAATCTCCGACTTCCTTAATGTTATTTCTGTCCTCAGTGCCCAGGCATCCAGACATTGTGTGTTGACCTCGCAGACTGGGAAGCTACAGAGGCTGCACTAAGCACAGTGGAAGATATTGATTTGTTAGTGAATAATGCTGCTGTAGCAGTTATGCAGCCATTCCTACAGGTTACTAAGGAGGCCTTTGACAGGTAATCGAGGTGAGGGGGCTGCAAACAAAAAAATAATCTAGGCCAAAGAAAAGATGTAAAAAAAATAGAAAATTTAAATAAAATAGGACCCACAATTAATACCAGCTAACTAAAGGGCGAAGTGAGAATTTGGTTTTAGAAACTACTCCTATAGATTCTAATTTTCAACCTTACTTTTCCATTCCACTTTGAAGGATAAAATGTTCTTCTAGAATAAAAACTGAGCTTCAGATGTTAATTTGCTTTAGTTTGCAGAACAATTGTTTTCCTTGTCCTTGATGACAAAAGTGCAGACTTGTTTGTTTTAGCAATCTTGATAATTCCTTTGTTTCCCGAGACTGGCAATGGGATGGGGAAGATTTGGGATTTAGTATGCAATCCTTGCATTTGGGTTTCTCACAATTTCCCACTTTGTTGCCATTGGATTTTCTTAATGTATTTAATCTGACTTTCCTTTTATATAGATCTTTCAATGTCAATCTTCGGGCTGTGCTGCAGGTCTCCCAGGTGAGAAATTTGCATGATGTTGGAAAGACCATTAAGACTGTAGAAGCAGTTAGTAAAAAACTTACATTAACAAATGGAAGATTATGGTTTTAGGAAGGTGGATTTGTGGTTCCATCCTATGTGCATTTTCTCATAGGATAAATCTCCACCTCACTGCTTTGGCAACCCTCTTTATACTTAACACTGATGCCCTGGATATCATTAAATTGCAAATGATAAATGTCTGATAAATTCTGTGTTGTCATAGATTTTTGCCCAGAAACTGATTGACAAAGGAGCACCAGGAGTTATTGTCAATGTTTCAAGCCAGGCTTCCCAACGGGCTGTGTTAAATCACACTGTCTATAGTGAGTATCACTGCAGGAAAGTAAAGGAAAAGCAAGGAGAAGAGGAAGAAAGGGGAGCTTTTAATACACTTATTTTTTTCTGTTTGCCTGAAGGTGCAACCAAGAGTGCCTTGGATATGCTGACAAAGTCAATGGCTCTGGAATTAGGCCCCCATAAGGTAAGCACCTCTGCCTGAAGGGCAAGATAAGATGAAGGAGAATCAATAACTATAGGACATGCAAACAACAAATAAAAATATTTTGTCATTAGGTGACTGTGTAAAGCTTAATATAAACCAAACCTGCAAAAAAAAGGGAGCCTTATTTTGAAGGAGGAAGGTTCAGTAAGACTGAGTGATATATTTTCACCAAGAGCCAGCTGATTAAAATGTTAGTTGTTTTCATAGTAAAAAACCAATTCCTTAAGAGTAATCTCAAAAAGCAGGGATGAATAATATGTGACCCTTCAAATGTTACTCCCATTTGACCTTGACCAACCTAATCAGTGATGAGTGATGATAATTCTAGATCATCAATATTAATGAGAGTTCTAGACCATCAACATTTCTAGACCATGGCTTCTTTAAAGAGAGTATGTGTTTGCTGGGTGCTTAGTCTAACCATGCATTCATTCTATATTGCCTTTCTTCACTTTTCAAGATTCGGGTAAATTGTGTGAACCCCACAGTTGTCATGACCAACATGGGACGCCTAAATTGGAGTGATCCCCAGAAATCTGGACCTATGCTTAGCCGCATCCCATTGGGAAAATTTGCAGGTAATCTGGAACACAAACATCCTGTGTCAGAGGACAAGAGAGGGTCTCTGGAGATCTAGAAAATTACAGAGGCAAAGTGGTTAGCAATAACTGAGAAACATACACCAGTTCTGTGACTGCTTTAAAGAGCCTATTCATCTGGAATGTACAAGCTTCTGATCAAGGCCTATAGTCTCTCAATTGTTCTATGCCTCTGATAGTGAAGCTGAAATAGATTACATTTCTGGAGAAGAGCTCTCCCCATTTCTTACATACCAAGCCCTGAGCCATTTTAGTTAAAGTTAATGAAATGTTTTTCTTAGAAAAAGGTGATTTTTGTCTTTTCGTATCGGAGATTTAATTTAACTCTGGGACCTTATCACCTCATTTCTCTGTTATCAGTTTCACACCAATTACAGACAATTTAACAAAAATATTACATCTGTTCCTGTGAAAAGGAATTTATGAATTTAATGTCTAGAAAAAGCTATCGGAGTTAGGTATTGCTGACTGGATAAGATAAGAGTAGGTAGTATCATTTGGTTTTAGGAATGGGAAATTCCTTCCTGTCGGTGAAAGACTTCTACTGGTTTGATTGCCTTCACAATTGCTTTCAGCCAACCATCCTGCATCTATCTTTACAGAACTGGATGATGTGGTAAATGGCATCCTATTCTTGTTGAGCGACCAAAGCAAGATGACCACTGGTGCCACACTGCCCATTGATGGAGGATTCCTCTCCAGCTAGAATACCTTGTAAATTTCTTTGGGATGAATAGCCCAACTCTCCATGATTTATCCAGTTTAGTCTTTTTCAAGATACCGAAGGATCATGAAATGGAGCAATTCGATATACAAATAAATCAATAAAGTAGTAGAAAGAATTTATCTTTTTTAATGCAATTAACAGGAAGAGGGATGATGAAATGTTCTTCCTTCAGCTGATGACTCTAAAACACTACTTACTTATGGATAAATGTTTATTGTATAAAATAAGAGGTGTTCAGCTCATCACTACACGATGATTAAAAACTGGACCCGTCTCCAAATCCCTCAAAGCTCTCTAACCCAACCCCCAGTCCATCATTCCTGTCAAAAGGAGGAGTCGCTTGACATCTTCCACACGTCTTATGGAAAGGTTCCTCCCAGGTGGCCCTCTTCTGCAGAGGCTGGACAAGGTAAAGAGACTCCCTCCCTCCCTCTTCCCCATCTTTAGGGGAATTTGATGATTAGTCAAACCACTCAGGAGCAGCAAACAGGCTAATGGCCTGAAAGGCAGTGGTAGGATTTGAATAGCACAAGAGTGGTCCTGACTATTGGCTTAGATAGTGTCCCACTTCATAAAGCACAAATGGCTTGTTCTTCAACCTGTGTCTCATTTCTTTCCTGCCGCACCTGGGGTTCATTATATATTCCCACCACAATGCTCTAGCACCAAGAGAAGTAGTAAGAAAGGGCTGTTCCTTTCATTCATGAATTATGTCCTAGCAGAGAGCCATGGAGAGTGTGTTTGTTGCATGGCTCCACCCTGGGGGTGGGATAGCACCGAGCTCCTCTTTTTCCCATGCGGCCCTTTTACATCAACACGTTAAATTAAAGAGACATTTAAAAAACACTGACTTCACACATGATGAGGGACCCCGCCATCCCCTTGTGGGAATATCCGACAAACTCTTCCTCCTCAGACTCTAGAAGAGTCATCCATAACACGTGGAACTCAGGAATGCTCTAGAACACAGTGCATTTCTTGCCAGGCTTCTTGACAGGTGGAGGACAGAGCACAGCACGGATGGCTTCATCAAAGACAGTCTTGAGGCCTCTCTGGGTAAGGGCAGAGCATTCTAGGTACTTCACTGAACCTGTAGGGAGAGGGCATAAATGAATTAGGAACTATGCTTCTTTCTTTCTGAAGACTTCATCAAATTATGAAGCTTTATTATTTCATTTTTAAAAAGGTATGAAGGAAAACAAAAGGGATCCCTTAAACCAGGGATCTGCAATCTTAAACACTCAAAGAGCCATTTGGACCTGTTTCCCACAGAAAAGAAAACACTGGGAGCCACAAAAGCCTTTCTGTGCCTATTTCCTGAGCGGCCACAAAACTAGCATATATAGCTGAATTCAACGTTCTGTTTTCTGAAGCTTTTCTTTTCTGGGATTTATCCATGGTTGGCCTATCGGGGGTTGAAAAGCTCAATAAATCACGTGCTGGTGGGTGTTGCAAATTGGCGGTTGTGATGCATATTTTGAGTGACGGAGCCACAGCAGAGGGGTGAAAGAGCCACATGTGGCTCCAGAGCCGCAGATTGCTGACCCCTGCCTTAAACATTCTCTCTCTGTAGACCACGGGTGTCAAACTTGTGGTGTCATGTTGCCATCATGTGATGTATGATGGCATTTTTCCCATTTACGGAGCTTGGGTGGGCGTGGCTTGTGCGTGACGCATCTGGTCCACAGGCCACCAGTTTGACACCCCTACTCTAAACCATAGTGCTGGGGATGGTCTGGCAGTTTCCTGGAAATATCTCTTCCAGAATAGGAAATGGTTTGTGGTCTATTCCCTAAAAACTGCCAGATCACCCCTAGAAATGCTTAATCAGTGTGGCCTGAAATCAAACAGATGAATTTGGAATTTCTTAGGATGTCCTATCTCTGGAAACAGACTTTTCTGAACATCACTTCATGATTCCAATGTTTCTTGTTTGCCTCACCCCCTTTAATCCTTCCATCCTGCTTACTGGAAGATGACTGAAACTTGAAAGCTTGCACTAGTTTACATAATAAATCTCCTGTCCTCTCTTCTCCCCTCCCTTCTCCTCTCCCCTTTCCTTTTGATCAATATAACCACTATTCATTTTTAAAAGAAAAGATGCTACTTAATCTAACAGAAAGGAAAATGGAGAATAATATATTTCCCTGTTTAGGGAAAAGAGTGATAAGAGATTCTTCATGGTTTAAATTGGATCGGCTGAACTATAATTGTGTTCTCTAATGCAACAGAATGGGAATCCAGCTGCCATTTTTCAGCAAACATGCCATCAATGTTTAACAGGAAGGGAGCTCTGTAAGCTGCAAAAAAGGGACTGCATGGCTCACTCCTGCTCTAGCTTCTGTATCTAAGACTCACCAATCTCCCTGGCCATGGCCAGGCCTTGGGGATAGGTAATGGGAGCCAATTTCTTATCGCGTAGCCGCTCTATGGTGTCCTTGTCATCTCTCAGATCCAATTTGGTGCCCACCAAAATGATTGGTGTGTTAGGACAATGATGTCGAACTTCTGGGTACCACTGCAAGTAAGATAGAACCGTCAATTCATTTGATAACTAATGTAAGAAATGGATGAAGAGGCAGAGAATGGTTTCAGGATCAAATAATCATTTCTTGCATTTTAGCCGACCAAAACTTGGTCATCCTTAGAAAGAGGGGGAGGATGAATCATGTTCCATATCAAATTCCCTTGGGTTACACATCTATTGGAAGTATTCTTTGTTGCCATCAACTAAGAGTAAAATATTGTTTATTAATCAATAGCAAGAATGTAAATAACAGTCTGGCCTTAGGAAAATAATTTTCAATGTGAAAGAATATTACCTTGGCTCGGACATTTTCAAAGGATGCAGGGCTCACCAGTGAGAAGCAGATGAGAAAAACATCCTATAAGGATATGAGCAATAGTGTTCGTATGAAATAGTCAAGGTTGCAAACTTTTTTATTCACGCCATGTCAAATCTTGGTTTCCCACCCACCCAACATCAGTCCATAAAAACTGAAATCTCAGGTTTTATCAAATTGATATGTCAGATCATCTTATTTATTTAATTATTTATTTATTTAAATTTTTATGCCGTCCATCTCCCGAAGGACTCCGGACGGCTCACAATGAATGTATCACAATAAAAGATAACATCAGACATATAAAGAATTTTAAAAAGTGAGTTAAAACAGTAGGATCATAAAAAACATTCACATCCCGTCTG